>CM046659.1:86014076-86254265 GCA_025594165.1 Tamias sibiricus
ATCTAATAATTCTATTTTTTAGTTTGACAACTCGCCTCTTGACTCAGTGCTGGAATAGCACTGCCTTTCCTTTAATAATTGATGCTTGAGTCTCTAGGTAGTAGGCCCTGAAGATTTGCCAGTGGCATTTTCTAGACATAAAAAAGACGGCTGCTGCTTCAGCTGCAGGGATCGCGGTCGCTGCAAGCATCCCTGCTGCTCAAGCGTCAAACAACCTCACCAGCAGTGTGGCCTCTGCTCTGCATGCATGGGGCCTCCTAGATCTACATGTTATAATAAGTGGACATTTTGATCTTTCATTGTTTGGGACTTCATGGGACAATGCCTTGAGGGTATTTGTCTAGAGAACTCATTGTGTTACTTGATGGAACTTAGGGCAACTGATTTGTTTAAAGAATTTGATATGCTATGCAATTTGGCTCGTCACCAAAAGGCTTGTCGCCTTAAAGCCGCAGCATCTCCCCACAATTGGACGGCTGTTAGTCATCTTACACAGTCGATCCTAAAGGGCTCCATTGGATGGCTGGTTAGCCAATGACGGGTAAGATCCCCAGAGGGGGACAACCTAAGACAGGCACAGTCGCACGGGATAGTCTCATGTGGCCGACATATCAACCTAAGACAGGAGTCAAGGGCACAGCCTTGATTATCTGATGACGGGTAAGAATGCTGGTTGCACATAGATGTCCTAGAGCATCCCCTCTTTTAAAAGAAAAGGGGGGAAATGCAGGAGCCCTCTTTGGGGAGATAGCTAAGATTGCGGTTGACTATGGGCCATGGACATATTTGGGCATTGTCGCCTTCCGTAGTCTCACAGGACTTGGCCTGGGATGTCTCGGGACTTGGCCCAGGATCTCGAGAGACTTGAGCCGTGACTCAGCACATCGGGATAGTGCCATTCCTGCTCGGGCACGTGAGATGAGACCTGAGAGAGAACGAACGGGGTTATCACTATTGTATAGATATATTGTAGTTTCTTGTAAGAGTAGGTGTCTTGGTTTCTTGTGAGAGTGTGTATGTGGTGTTAGAAATTACAAGAGACAGAGAGAGAAAGATTAAAGAATTTTTTCGTCTCCATCCCGACACCTTCCCGTGGCACAGCCATTCCGGGCTGCAAATCCCTTTCCGGCAACTACAGACTGTGGAGACTGTGAAATAACCATGGATGCTGGATTTGGGCTGGGAATGGAAATAAATAGGTAGAGCACAGAGGATGTTTATGGAAAAATACTTTCAAATATCCTGTAACATACTATAATGGTAGATATTCATGATTATACATTTGTCCAAACCCATACAAAATAAAACACCTGAGATGATCCCTAACATAAACCATGGACTTTGGGTGACTGTGATGTGTGAATGTTCATCAGTTCATCAGCTGTAACAAGTGTACATTTTGGTGGAGGATGATGATAATAGGGAAGGAGGGAAACTTAGGGGTGGGTGAGAAATCTCCATAAACTTCTGTCAATCTGCAGGAACATAAAACTACTCTTAAAAAATGAAGTCTTTAAAAATGGGTGGGAATTTGCAAATAGGTTACAGGTGGAACAAAGTGACATGTGAAGGACAGACACAATGATATTAAAATGGGTAGATGTATAAAGGAAAATATACAAAAAATGCAAATGACTTGATTATGTTCAATGAAACTCCATCTGATTCACAATCATAAATTACTTATATACAAAAGTTAAGTCTAACTGATAAGCAGAAGGCAATAAGCTTGGTAATGCACAAGGTTTTGGGGAACATATATTCCTCACATTTTCAATACTGATGGTATAAGTTAGAGAAACTAGGGGACAATTTTGTTTTCAAACACAGAGTACTCTGAATATGTCCCTTTTCTTGAATAATATACTATTTCCCTATGTTGAGTAATTGACAGCATATTCTTCTTTTTAATATTTTTGTCTTTTTTAATTTTGTTTCTCAGTTCATAAAAGACATTTGCAATTTTCTGCTGGATTTGGGAAATAAGTAAGCATCATTTGCAGGCTGTGGTGGATAGCATGATGCACTGTCACTTTTACACTTTCTTACTAAGTCCTCTCTTTCCATCCTCTCCCCTTCAAATATCTTCAAAACACACACACACACACACACACACACACACACACACACACCCACTACCTTCACCAGCAATTGAGGGTAAGTGGTGTTTCTGACTGTTAAACCTTCCCACCATAGTACAGATCACAAATGATGCTCCTTGGTGCCCCTCCTACAAAAAGCCCAGGTTTTACCTTTACCTGGTCTGTGATGCCAGTTTTTGTCTCTCTCCATACATTTCTCACTCTCTAAAATTTTGTTGATATCACTGCCATCATCTCCTTTTCTCTGCTTTTGGGTTTATGTTCTTTTTAGTTTTAGTGTCTTTTTAGTGGGGTTTCATGAGGATGGAGGATAAATACGTCTGCTTAATCATTTTCTGGCACTGCAAATGACCTATCTCAAGGCCTTGTTAGAGAAACAGCTGTTCTATGTAATTTGCCGGGGCTACTCATCACTTAGATGTGAGTCATTCTTTAATTACATATTTGCTACTTACTCTCTTTTGAAAATCACTTTGTGTCCACCATCTGATTTACCTAAAAAGGAACCTTTCTGGTATATGATGAAAGTCCCTTTCCTTTTCAGCATCTTTGCTTCCTGTGAGGTTTGTCTCTTTCCTCTGTTCTTCTCTTCTCTACTTTCTCTAATAATACTTATAGATTTTGGGAGTGAGGTCTCTAGATCTTCTATCACCTCTCCTTCCACACTCTGTTAGGGACACCTTATGCAAATTCCATCTTCTCTGGCACAACTGTCTTCTAAAAATATAATGAGCCACAGCAATGTCTACCAGGGTGACCTGGAACAACACTGGGTAATGGGCTTTGTTGGCAAGGGTAAGCAGAGACCACTTTTGTTGTCTGACTGGTTACCTAATGCTGTCAGCCTCTGACTTCACTTTGATGAAGAGTGGAGTTGGGAGTGTCCACTTATTGTTCTTCTGCTCTGTACATTTGTTTGATTTTGCATCAACAAGAGAAACACTGTGGCACACCCATAGACTATGCTGAAACCAGAATGGATCCCAGAGGCAGATGCTCAGCAGCCAGGTCCCTGAGTGCTGCTCAGAGTTTGTGCTCAGCTCCCCCTGCAGTTTCTGCCACTGTGTCACTCAGAGCACAGTAGTACACAGCCGAGTCTGACTCTTGGACAGAGGCTTTCAACAAGTGGAAGGAGGTGGTTTCTTGATCATATGTAGCTTCAAAACCTTTGTTGCTGCCCTTATCGTTGGCCTTCACAGCTTTCAGGAGGAGCTGTGGACCTTCTCCAGGGTATTGAACATACCAGAAAAGAGTAGCATAACTTGAGACTGAGTAAGTGCAGTTTTATAGTCAGCAAAGCCCCTTCTGATATGGTCACTTGGCCTTTCATCTGTGTCACTGAGTCTCCACAGGTCCAACCTGGGAGGAAGAAAAAGATCTGTGGGAGAAAGCTCTTAGACAAGTTCATAGTTTAAAACTTTGCAGACATCATAGAAGAAAGAGTCCAAATTTTAAAAAATATCTTACTCACCAAGTATCAAAAGCATTACAGTCACTATGCCTGGAGTAGTGTTCATCTTTAGAGTGTCAACTAAGTGAGCTTCTTGATTCTTAGCATGAAGAATGTTGAAGTCACAGTGAAATGATAAATATAAACCTACAATTCTCACAGGAGGTGAGTTAGTGTTAGGAATATGCACCCCCTAGTGGTCAGGGACTGAACTGGAGAAATTATTTCCTGGACTCCTTCCAGAAGTCAGAGCTATGTCCTCATCCCTGACCTCATTTATAAGCACATATTAGTCTTTAGGTGGCCCTAAAGAAAATATAAAATCAGTAAATATAAAAGACAGGTTTCATAATTCTAAGGTTGTTTTGTTCTTAGAATTCTACCTGACATGTAAATGTTTAGTTGAGCACCCCAGGTTATCTTTGTAGCTGAGAAGATAGTTTTTTTTTTTTTTTTTTTTTTTTTTTTTTTTTTTTTTTTTTTTTTTTTTTTTTTTTTTTTTTTTTTTTTTTTTTTTTTTTTTTTTTTTTTTTTTTTTTTTTTTAGCTATCTTAAACATTCTAATACAGGACTTTATATGTTTAGGGATCTATTCTGGGCCAGCACGCAATCTATTGGAAAGTCATAAAAAAGTTTGAAATAGTAGGAAGTAAGAAGTCATTATTGAGGGATTCTTTTTTTTTTTTTTAGCACTATACCCCACATGTACAGCAGTGACCAACATTTACTAATTTTTGTTAAGTGAAAAATAAAATGAATTGGTGTTCTTTGGTTGAAGGAACACTACTCCTTGAAAAGCTATATTTTTTATGTTCTAATAAAAACAAAACCAATGTTAAGGAATGCTGTCCTTTTAATACAAGATTCATACTAATAAATAGTCAGATACTACTGAATTCCAGAATCATTGAAAAGTACAAATCCTAGACAGAAGAAACATGAGTTAAAGCAATTGGCTCCCTACATAATGATCTGAGATCAGTGTCTTATTCCCCACAGTTTTACTGGCTCCAAGAGACAAGGATCCCAGCTATGCAAGTCAGGCAGGTGGTAAGGCTACACTCTGGCCTCAAGGATTTTCACATGGATGGTCCAGTGTTTTTCTAGCAATTCTCTCTCCACAAAGTCAGATAAAGGAGCTGCTGAGTCCAGAGTCATTTTGTGAATAGTTTCTCAAATACAGACTTAGGTAAGAAATTCAGGCCCAGATATTGTTTGGGTTTACATACCACTTCACCACCTCTTCCACATTCAAAATCTGATTGCCAGAGTCTGATGCAGGTTTATGCTACAAAGAAATTCTGAAAAATTGGCTGCAAATTTCTATTCTGTTATGTGGGGATAAAGGAAAATAAATTAGGATGATACAAGATTTTACAAAACCTGTGTAGAACAGAATTTCAGTTTTGCAATGTGAAAAGAACACAAGAGTTGGGTAGTCACACAACAGTGTGAAAGTACTTAATGCCACTGAACTATACCCTTAAAATTGGTTGAAGAGGTAAATTTTGTTACATATCTTTTACCACAATATAAAGTAGTTTTAAAATATTGTAAAATAACCAACACTTCCTTTAACTTTTCTTCTTAAACCTCTGCTTTCCGTATGAAAATATACAATTAAATTTTAATACAAGACCATTTATCAGTGAACCACATGATAAAGTAGGTTATAGGTTGGAAAGGGAAATTGGAGAGAATGAAAATGTGGGATTGTGGAGCTGTACTTGAGCGTAGCAGGCCTGGGGGCATGCAAAATGAGCCACATTTTGGCATTAAGTGCTGAGAAGAGGTCATCAGAAGGACAAAAGCAGAAAAAAGAGAACTCATACTCTTCTATTTTACAGTGTCCACCTGTGAGCCAATAATTGTTGATCATTTTATGGATAAGATTGGTACAGGGCAGGGAGACTATTAGTATAGAAATTGAACTCTTTCATGCTGGAGTTTATAAAAAGGCCATAAAATTCAATGATTTTCCAACTCAGACCTTCTCATAAGTAGGTACTTAGTGATTCTTTTTTAATAAATGGATAAATAAGCAAATACATTCTATTTTTAAAACTTTACATTGCAACTTTAATATGTAGAAACTCTTAAGAATATAACCAATGTCATTTTTTTTAAATAGGCCTTGTTTGTACGTTGGATACCAGCTACAATGAATATATAAAAGAAAAGTCAATTGAAATTGTAGTTTCATAGACAAATATGTAAAAATAAATTTAAAGAAAGTCAATTGAAAATACAGATAAGAGACTTGAAAATAATTGAAGAATGTAAAAGGTCCTTTATGAATTCAGAAAGTAGCCTTTTCCTGAATTAAAAAAAAAAAACTAATAGGTTGATGGTTCATATATTAATATATTTATTAAAGGAATTCTATGTTTGTTTTATTTGCTTTTTCACTTGTTTTAATGGAGAGTTATTGAACACAAATAAAATGAGATAAACAATATTTATATTGAAAAATAAATGTGTAAGAATTTCTTAAAAGGCTATTGCTAAGGAGTGATTTGCCCTAAAAGGCAATAAAATTTACTATAAAACTACTTCCTGACATTGTTATAGAATGAAACAAAGAGAGTAGTAGAACCAAATAAAGAACATGGAAAGAGACCCTCCACGTGTCCTTGGAAGAGCAGCTACTGCTATTCACTCTGTATTGAAACTGAGCACTTCATGCTAGAGGGGTCAAGATGATGGAACTACCACTGAGTGCAAAGGATGTCGCATATTAGGCACCTGTAGAGAGTAACTGTATCACTTACAACACTCAAAGCTGAATCAAACAAATATATGAAATAGTACAAAACAAAATCTTAGTCTTTAAAGGAAACATTCAGAGAAGTTCTGATACCTTCCATATTTAAAACAATGCCTAATACACAATAGTAATTCAATCAATATTTATTGGACAAGCTAAACCAAAAATTCATAGAACTTTTTATTGATTTTTCAGTTACTTTTTCTGAACTACCTTAGCCAATTCTTTGAACTAAATTTTATATCCAAATGACAAATTGTTTATTGTGCTTATTGTTCCTTTTTAATCTTCTGTCACAAATTCTGTGTCTACCTTTAATACAAAGATTCAACAATATGGATGGCTTGGATTAGTGATAACTCTGATATGGTCTATGAACCTAGAGAGGGTTTCCTCAGAATAAGTGTTTTCCCTCCAACTCCAGACAAGTGCTGCCACAACCCTCACCACTTCCTGTCTGGGGTGGCCATTCCCTGCCTTGGTCCCTATAGCAGGTGGTGTCTGAGGCAGACCTTGGGTTTTTGTATGACTGCCTCCAACAGTCCTCCCACTGTGTCTTCTCTCAGTGCACAGAAATACACTGCTGAGTCCCCCAGCTGTGAGCCTGAGATGACAAGCTGGATGGACTTGCTTGCCTTCTGCAAATTCAGTGAGTAGCGACCTTCTGTGGCATTTTTCTGGCTGTAAGAGTTCTGAAGGATGAGGAAGATCATCTCCCCACTGCTGGGCTGCTTGTACCAGAGTAGATCATAACTTCTAGCACTGGTGTCATACGTGCAGTGCAGGTTCACAGCCTCCTTCTCCTGCACCCACATGGCTGGCTGGGCCTGAGTTATCTTCTGGGCAAAACTGGATCCTGAAGGACAAAGGACAATAACAGAAAGTTGAGGGACAAGTGGTGTGGGACAAAAATGTGTGTTTTTTACACCCTCCTTTCTAAACCCCCTTTAAGGCTTCCCTGTCCCCTAGTTGCTAGGTCACAGAGGAGGCCCCTTCCCACAAGGACATCCTTACCCAGCCACATTGAAGCTAAAACCAGCCTCAGCAGCTGGGGGTGCACCATGTTTGCCTTCTTCCTTCAGAAGAAATTCTTCTCAGACTTCAGGGCTGTGCACTGTGATAGCAGCCTGAGAGGTTGAGGGAGGAACTACTGAGCTCCAAGCTGATGCTGCACCAGAACAGGAAACAGAGGCTTCCTCATGCAGCAAGGAAGTCATTTCAAACTACTGTGTGTGTAGCTGACAATCTCACCAACCCAGACAACCTTCTTAATTTAACAACCATTGAACCTGCAGTCTAGGTGTCTGTCAACAAGTGAATGGATAAATAATATCCACATATACACAATGAAGTTTTATTCAGCCATAACGAAAAATAAAATTATGTCATTTGAAGGAAAATAGATGGAACTTGAGAACATTATAGTAAGTGAGATAAGCCAGATTAAAAGTCAAGGGACACATGTTTTCCCTCGTATGTGGAAGCTGGACAGTAAAAAAGAAAAAAAAAATGGTGAGGGGTAGGGATCTGTGAAAATCAAAGGGAGATCTGTCAATGAAAGGAACCAGGGGCTGGGACAAGTGGAGGGAGGATGGAAGGGCTGGGGAGTGATATTGGTCAAATTATAATGTTATATTGTGAACATGTACAAATATGAAACAACAAATCCCATCATTATGTATAACTATAATGTACCAATATAAAAGAGGAAAGAAAGAATAAATAAATAAACAGGTGAACTAAAAAAAATTAAAAAGACAAGGTCATATCCTAGAGATATTACTCAACAACACGGCAGAAAATGACCCACAGCCTGTCATTCCTACTGTTATACAGTAAAACCAAAGCTTATCCCCTTCTCAAAGCAATGTCACTCTTGTCTAGATTGGTTGAAGCATCTTCAGATCTTGTACTGGAATCTCCAATACATCTGATACCACATACAGTACAACTGCTGCTCTCTACAAAACACCAATATTTTTCTACCAAGTGGTCAAATAACCATAACATATAATTAATTTCTCCTCATAGTACTCAGTTCCATTACACTTCTCACTCAAGGAAGCTCACAACTGTACTTCTGTCATTCAAGAAATATCCATTTCCACAATCAATATTTTGACATTCTCATGCCAAATTTTGAACACAGATCATGCCAGGTAAGTTAAACAATAACCACCGAAGTCTCAATAATAAAATCTAATACCTGAGCAGAAGCAAAATTAATTTATGTAGCTCCATATGTGGCTCCCTCTTGGACATGTCAAAATACAAAAATGTAATATGATAGATAATATGTTTTAATATAGTTCAAAACTTCCAAATACTCTGAAAAAAATAAGATTTTAATCATTGTAATATTTTCTTAACCTTATGTCTCTTGTGTATACCAATTAAAACTGAACGTCAAATACATGAATTATTTCATGTGTTCATATAAATCAAAAGCAATTTTTGTTACAGAAACAATGTACCAAAGTATAAGAGACACTACATAACTGGAGGGCAGAGGGGGGCAGGGGGCAAATGGTTATGAAAATGATGATGCTAAATTAAACATGCCTTTCTGACTGAAGTTCTTGTGCAAGGATCTTTTATACAACATAAAGAAGGATCCATGAAAAAGTTCTACATTGTCACATCAGATCTAGAAAATTTGGTCCCCATGTTTGTAAAGAAACACAAAAGGCTGATTAGTTTTATCAATGGAGACAAGATATACCAAAGCCAGAAAGCCATCTGGTTGTCAGTGACTGCTTGCTTAAGTCCTCAGAGACAACACACCACAGTAGGGACATGTTGGCTGCAACATTAAATGAACACTTGTAGGAAAACTTTCCCAGCATAGCAGAAATGTGGCCAGTTCTTGCCATTCCTAGGACCAAAAAAAATTCTATAAAAACTTAATGGATGTGAAATTAACAAGAATACAGTCCTGTGAAACCATTTAAATATCTCCCAGGAATGGGGATATAGCTCAGTTGTAGAGTGCTCGCCTCAAGTGCACAAGGCCCTGGGTTCAATCCTGAGCACCAAAAAACAAGTAATTAATTAAATGAATAAATATTTACCAAAGGATTTTATAATATTGCATTCTCTGTATGGTTTATGAGTATAGAGTTTTTATTTTCTACATGAGTTGAAACACTCTCATGTCAGAAAGCCATAGCCCTTGTGATGGACAAAAATCAGTTTTATTTTGTGTTCCCTGCCTGTGATACTTCAATTCATATGAAGCATATTTTTCTGGGACAGTTATGCAAGGCTTAGCCCTCACTCAGCAACTGCATTTTTTATATCACCTCAATATCCTCTGAAAATTTTGAAACAACAAATGGATTATTAAAACTGAAATTAGTACTATATGAGGCATCTTCTTAGTGTATTTTAATTATACAGATTAATGTGTTTCATTCTGGAATAATCTTTTTAAAATTTTTTTTTATTTGTTCTAATCAGTTATACATGACAGTGGAATGCTCTTCAATTCATTGTACACAAATGGGGCACAAATTTTCCCTTCTCTTGTTGTACACAAAGTAGGGTCACACCATTCGTGCAATTATACATGTACCTAGGGTAGTGATGTCCATCTCATTCCACCACCTGTCATACCTCCATGCTCCCTCCCCCCTTTCTCCCTTTTGATAATGTTCCTCTACTCATCCCATGCTCCCTCCCTTTATGGATCAGCATCCACATATCAGAGAAACCATTTGGCCTTTGTTTTTTTGGGATTAGCTTACTTTGCTTAGCATGATATTCTCCATCTTCATCCATGTACCAGCAAATGCCATGATTTTATTCTCTTTTAATGCTGAGTAATATTCCATTGTATACACATATACCACATTTTCTTTATCCATTCATCTATTGAAGGGCATCTAGTTTGGTTCCACAGTTTGGCTATTGTGAATTGTGCTGCTATAATCATTGATGTGGCTGTGTCACTGTAGTATGCTGTTTTTAAGTCCTTTGAGTATAGACTGAGGGAGGAGTGGGATAGCTGGGTCAAATGGCGATCCCATTCCAAGTTTTCTAAGGAATCGCCATACTGCTTTCCAGAGTGGTTGCACCAATTTGCAGTCCCACCAGCAATGTATGAATGTACATTTTCCTCCACACCCTTGCCAGCATTCATTGCTCCTTGTATTCTTGATAACTGCCATTCTGACTGGATCATTGTGGCATATTCTTATAAGCAAAAAACATGTGGATCAAATCCACTCCCTATTATTCCCTCTCACCCTCTTTTCCTTAGATCCACTTCCTCTTCTCTAATTCATCTCTTTTTTTTTTTTGTCTACATTCTACATATGAGGGAAAGTATGAAATACCTTTCTTTCTTAGCCTGATGTATTCCATTTAACATGAAGATCTCCAGTTCCATCTATTTTCCTGCAAATTATATAATTTCATTCTTCCCATACATCAATTGACAGGTACCTAAGCTGATTACTTTACTTGGCTACTATGAATTGTGGTGCAATAAAGATGGATTTGCAGATATCTGTAGGGAATGCTAACCCTAATTCCTTCACTATATACTCAGCTGGATCTTATGGTACTTCTATTTTTAGCTTCTTGAGGAACCTCCATATTGATCTCCATAGAAGCTGTACTAATGCACATTCCCACCAACAGTGCAACAGTGTGTCCCTTTTGTTTTGAACTGCATTTCCCTGGTAAAAGTTTTTATATTTTTTCATGTAATTATTGGCCATTCTTACTTCTTCTTTTGAAAAGTTTCTATCCATTCATTTGCCCATTCATTGCCGTAGGAGATAGCCCTGAAACCCTGTGGTCTATGGACCATAATTACACTTGGCTCTCCTGGATCTGCAGTCTTCCCCCACACAAAGTCATTTGTTGTCTTGCTGTAAACTGACCATTTCTAGACACATGTAACTCCCAAACCATACATACTCTACACTTTCTTAAACTTTATAAATATAATAAACTCTTTCATCAACATGCGAACAGTTTGCCTTTCCCAGCCTCTCATTTAATCAGTCATCATGTAACCTAAACCCTGATGACTTGGTAATCTGAAAACAATGCCAGAGAAGTTCTGTTTCTGAATCTCATGGAAATGACCTCATTAGGAAATATTTATTACCAGTTCAGTGCATAAAATACAAGAAATTGACCCTTAGTTGTATTTAGCAACTAGTATTGACATTATTTATACTTAAATGACAATAATTAAAATATAACTCACTTTAAAGATTTCAAGTAAGCTTCTTCAAAAGGTCTACATAAACAGACAGTCCACAGAAGATAAGCACTGACCCAGGATCCTTGAAACACACAAGCCCTGGCACAACATAGCACATCGAAGACTATCAGAACAGAAATCTCTGTAGCAAGCTGTCAGTAAATACACCATTAATCCAAATTCTTTCTGTAATGCACTAGTAAGAGTTTGATAAGGTAGTTAATAGAGATATATAAAAATTTTCTAACATACACAGAAAGAATTATAAGGTAGCAATAAAAACTAAATGTCTAGGGATAGATTTAATCATGTAAAAACAATAGAACTTTATCAAGAAAGAAAGACATAAATAAGTTAGAAGAAATAATATGTTTCTTTAAGTTAATTTTGCTGTGTATATTCAAGATTTACAACAGAAGATTATAGGCTACACATAGGTAGTAAAGTTGTTATATAGCGAAACAAATTAACATATGTATCATCTTATATATTTTTTGTACAATTGATAGAAGCTAAAAAAACTATTTAACATAGTATACTTTTATTTTATTAACTATAGTCCTTACATTTTTCTGTAGATTTCCAAACTTGATGATCTACCTATCTACTGCATTGTAACCTTTGACTAAATATCAGCAGCACTTATCAGGGTACAGAATAATCAATTTCATATATTATATTTTACATATTTTCTATGTTTAACATGTAGTGTTTTCTAATCAGAAAAATAACAAATATAATTTTCTAAAGAGTAAGTAGCCCATATCTGACAATGGTTGTGATATGGATATTAAAGGGATATTTATAGGAGAGGAGTCAAATTAACAAAAGTTAATTCATCTTTAAAACCTGGATTGTGAAACAAAGTATCATTAGTTCCCTGGAAGAATCCATTATGTGCAGCTTTAGGATTGCTGAACATGTGAGGAGCCCAGAGGGGGCATGAAGTTCTGTGTCAGACCTTGCCCTCTTCATCTCACATCACTTCATCTAGATGTTCATTTTCACTATGTATATGTATATTAAAACATCACATTATGTACTTTAAATATGTACAATAAAAACATAAAAATAAGAATCTGTCAAGTAACAATCCGCTAACAAAATGTTCTGACAATATCTGGTCATCTTGAATGTATTGTATGTATTATATATTTTGAATGCCTATATGCTAGTTTCCTCTTGCAAAAAAAAGTATGAAAATGCAATACTGGAAGGTCTCTGCAAAAAAAGGAAGTAGGTAGGGGCTCAGCCCAGTGGCAGTTTTGAGTACAAGCTGCAGGTGTCTGGGAAGCATTGTGCATCAGCTGCACAGAAGTAGACAGCTGAGTCTCCAGGTTGGATGGCTGTGATGTTCAGGGAGAAGTGTTTGGCTCTCTTATCCAACACAACAATGAATTTTTGGATTTGATTTTGCTCCATACTTGCACGAATGTCTATAATGATCTGGGACCTTTTCCAGCTTCTTGCTTATACCAAGGGAAATAGGATGAACCACTGTATGAATAAGTACAGTTGATAACAGCGCTGTCTCCCTCCTGGACACTCAGGGTAAAAGGATGCTGCTCCACCTTCTCTCCTTGGCTGATCCCTGAAAAAGAAAAAGAAAAATGAGAAGGTTGTCAGGTCATTACTCTCTAGAATTTTCTTTTTTTACAGGATATGGAGGAGCTCTAAATAAAAACAGGTATTCTCCTGGACATCAAAAGAACATCCAGTAGTAATATCTCTATTATCCCCCAGTCTTCAACTCACAGCTCAGATGCAGCCACAAGAATATGAATAAAGAATAAATCAATGTCTCCATTGTTCTTCCCTTTGGACCATAGACTTGATAACTCTAGCCAGGAGAGCTATTTCTGTTATCAGTTTTTCACTTTGTCTCTAACAATTCTTGTGTCTTCTCATATTGTCTACCCAACCAATAAGAAAAAGGTTCTGCTTCCACTATAAACCTTTATTCAGAGAATCCACTGCAATGAACCCACCACTTATTCTGCACCAGCTGGGGTAGACTGCCACCTTGTGGTCACATCCCTAACTCCTAACTCTCAGGTTATATGGTCTTCTCTTCCCCCATAGGTAATTCAGACACATAAAATAGCAATGCTTATAATAAAGTAAGTCTCATATAAGAAATTAAATGAAAAATAATATATATGTATGTGTACAAAGATATGTATATATCAAGATTGATATTTGTACACACTACTGGGTCATTTTTAATAAATTGAGAAGAGGTAGATGTTATTGTGCTTATGCAATGATGGGCTCAATTCACATGTTTAAAATCAAGGAAGCACTATGATTTATGTTCACAAGGAAAATATAATACTTTCCTTTTCAACCAAATCTATCTTTGAGATTTTTCTGTTACAGAGACAAACTTTTTTTCTTAAAGCAATATGTAATCCAAGGACCAGAGTAAGAGAAAGGAACACTAGATATTTCATTGCACATTGAAATATGCAATTAATATTATAATGCATATTATCTCCAAATGACTATTCCAAACCTGATCTTGCCTGTAACTTGCCACTCACAAAAAATAGTACCAATAATCAAACCATGTGTTTTCCTTCAGCAAAGATGATAAAAAAACTAATGATAAAGTTTAAAAGTAAGGGAGCAGAGAGATAACTTCTCAAGTTATTAATATTCCAACCTATAGAAAAATGTTTAACCCATAGATTGGATTGATTCACAATGAGAAATATGAAATGAATTAAGAATTTTTTCTATTGCTGTGTGACTTGTGTTCTGCAAAGTCCTAAAAGAAAGAGTAGAGATTCTCAAAGAACATCAGACTTCAGATTCAAAATATATGACCACATGTAAGTTTATTCTTGATGTGCTTTCATTTTCTGTTATCAAAACATACGATATATCCTTAACTTTAACGACTGACGTATCTTCCCTGGAATTTCCTCCAAATCATGAGCCAATCCCTCCTGGCATGGATTTCTGCTGCCATGACCAATGATTTTTCTCGCACTTTTCTACTACAAAGTTCTTTTCCCAAAGCATTGTAAAAATCCTTCAGTTCTGTAAATTTTTCATACTATCTCCCTCTGCAAAAGACCTTTTCTCATATGTTTTAATTTGATATTTTCTGATTGTTTGTATAAGACAAAATCTAGGGACACCTAAATACTGCTTGTGTCTGCTACAGGATAGTACAAATGGGAAACAGACCTCAAGAACTAACCATGAGTAATATTTTCTGCCCAAACAAGATGATCAAATTTCAGAAATCAAGATCTCTTTCCTGTACTTGTACTCACTAGTCTCTGGAGTTACAGAGAGTAAATCTAATTGCTTGGTCACCTCTGACAAGCTTAAAGATTAAGGACAGCTGTGATGAAAACCCTCAACTAAATATAAAAACATATATGTGTATATACAAAATAGGTTATGTACATATTATATATATTATGTGTTCATACATAAAATATTATATATAATATATATTATATATTTGTATATTAAAAATATTTATTCATTCATTTATTTTTTTCCATTCTAAGGTTCTTAATATTTTCTCACTCACTGCCCACATGATAGAATTTTCACATCCTTCCTTGGGTTAATTTCCCATTTCTCAGCTACAGATACTTTTTTTTTTTTTTTTTTAACTTTAAGGCAGGGTCTCACTAACTTACCTAGAGTCCCACTAGATACTTTTTTTTTCTTTTACTTTGAGACAGGGTCTCACTAAATTATGTAGAGTCTCACTAAATTATTTAGAGTCTTGCTAAATTGGTGAGACTGGCATTGAACTTGTGATCCTCCTGCCTCCACCTCCTACAGGCATATGCCACCATGCCTAGCTAGGTACAGATACTTTAGGTCAGTATTTGCCCTTTTCAGTTATGGCACAAAGAAAAAGATCTTTCTAGCATCTTCACAGATGTTCAGTTGCAGTTGCAGAGGGACAGTGTTCCATCCCCTTAGTCTCTGGATTTCACTGACCATTTTCACTGACAATGTTTGAGTAATGCATGTTATGTTTGTGTCCTCCTTCAGGGGCTGTCCACCTGGGATTACTAATCTTTAGAAAGGCCTTAGAGTTGTCTAGGTGTTGAGGATGGCCCATGACTTGTTTACTCCAACAGCAGCCAGTGTGTTAATGGACTGAGGTGATGGTAGAAAACTAGTTCAACCTGAGTCCCTGTTCCTCCCTGAAGTGTCAAACATTTTTACAAAATTGGAGCTCTCTATTCTGGAAGTCAAACTGTTTGGGCCAACGCTTTCCCAGACCCACACTGCAAAGCTCATGGAGACTGGGATCCATGAGGCAGCTTCTCTTTGCTCAGCAATCTGTTCCTACAGAAATGGGCAGGTGATGAAATGTTAAGGAGAAGTGAGGAAATACAGTTTCTTTCAAATTTCACCCATTTTCTAGCTATTTTATACTAGCACCTTGCATATAGTTTCTGCCTTTATGAAATGAAGTCCACTGAAGTATTTCTAAGGTTTCTCCTGGCTCTGAAATTCTTTTACACTATTTAACAGAGAAACTGTCCATTGAGGACTGGGCGTATGAGGCGTGAGATGTTATGAGACCATTAGTGGAGTGTCCTGCACAATTTTTATGTTCACATGCAACCCACTGTGTCTGGGTTTCCCTTAAACAGTCCTTGAGCCTCTTCAGAAGCAGAAATGAAGAGGATCCTCAGGATGAGTTCCTTTCTGGGTTTCCCTTACTCCTGTAACATCAATAAGGGATGAAAGATCAAGGAAAGAGTTCATCCAGAATATAATGGAATACGATGGGACTTTTACTAAGTAAAGAAACTGCTACAGAAAATGATCTGAGGGTGGACTCCATGTCTGAGCTATGGGTGAGTAGAATGTTCCTTTCTAAAGATCTTCTTGTATTTATATCTGTAATATATCTTTCTTGTAGAAAGAACACATGAACAAACATGAGCAATTTGAAGAACCTGGGAAAGATGGATGAGTTAGTAATATGTAAAGCAAAAAAACACTTTCTCAAACATACCAATCTCTCTCTGACTTCAAGTGCCCTCCTCACAAGTATAGCTTGAGGGATCAAGATTCCCTAACCAGGCCAGGGATGCTTATAGACTTGTGGGACCCAATGCAAAATGAAAATTTGGAGTCCCTTGTTCAAAGAGCATGGAAAATGCTCGGCAGTTTCTCCAGTGAGTAATATAATACAGGTATAAAATCTGCCTTACAAAATATTATATTAATTATAAACACAATAGGGTTTGTAAAGATACACAAGTAGTACCACCAATTTACAAAGTACAAAAAAACATTTAGTGTCATAAACTTATGTAAACAACAACTGATTTATGTCACTTTGTAAATATTATATACTTTTATCATGAGATATTTTCTGGCTTGTTCTGCAATTTAATTTGTAGGGCAGCATTTAAATGTTTCATCTGACATTTTCTGTAATTTGTAGAGGTCTGATAAACTTGATGATTTGTGTATAATAAATAATGTTTGTCTATGCATCCTATCACTGTTTCTTCAATTCCAATGAAATTAATATTCAGGTTATCTTCTGTGTTTATAATTGGTTCATATAAAAATTTCACATGAAAATATTTATTCTTTATCAAGTAACTATCATTACATTTAATTTCTGTTTCTAACCTTGTGGATATTCCTTATGAAATGCAGCCTCGATTTTCAAAATTATAGTTTCTAAACTTTTTCAAGGATTCTAACAACTCTCTTAAATGTTTTATAGCAATGTCAATTTTTTTGCTCTCATTTTGTAAATATTTTCTAAAAATGTATATTGCCACACAATTTGAGGACCCACAGGGAAGCAGAAAGTCTCTAGTAGGCACCTGCCCTTGAATGGGTGGAAC
The DNA here is from genome assembly GCA_025594165.1 of Tamias sibiricus. NCBI lineage: Eukaryota > Metazoa > Chordata > Mammalia > Rodentia > Sciuridae > Tamias > Tamias sibiricus. The sequence goes on from CM046659.1 coordinate 86,031,469, forward strand.
AACTGTGCCCTTGAACATGATTTTTTCATGTGTTCCTGTCCTAAAGCCCCGTGAATCTCCTCTACTCATGCACATGCTCCATCCTCTTAACAGACTTCATTTACAAGACATACTTTCAAAGACAAAATTATGAAGAATTGCAGGACAACAATAGCAGAATATTAAACAAGCATCTGCCCCTTTCTGAGTGGCAGGCCCTGTGAAACCTTAGAGGTCACATGCCCAGAAAGCTAATCCTGCTTCAAGAGTCATTGGAATCGCCCATATGTCTTTGCCTTAATCTCAGGGTCCCACTGCTTCCTAGTTGATCCCTTACATTAACATAAAAGACAGCGAGGTGGAAATTAGATTAACTTTGTAATTGATCCACATGTAGGTTTAAACTTTGGGGTTGGCTATGAGAGAAGACTTGGCATGTGACTAAGGCAGATGAAAGTTGCTTTGGGGGTAGTGCTGGAAGATTTCTTCTCCCTTTCCCAGCCCCTAAATGATGTCAGAAAATCATGAGTAATAGACTCATGCAAAAATGAAAGGAAGAGTAATGGATTTTCATATAACAAAAGGAAAAGTTTAAGGAGATTTCCCTTAAAGGGTGCTATTTAGAAATAATTAAAAGAATATTTTCATCAGTGATATATGTGAACACATATGATCTCCATTTTTTCCACTCTTCTACACTGGCTAGCTCAGAGTACAAGCTCTGTAGTCAGATTTCGGAATAGGAAATCCAAACCCAACTTTGCAAGTTAGTAACCATGGAACTCAGGTAAATCAGTTCTACTCTTTCCTGGTTTGTGTCCAAATAAAGAAAGTATTGTCAGTACTAGAGTCCTATATGTAACAACCAAGGTAGAGTGCCTAACATACAAAGACAGGAAGGAGTTTTATATTATATTTTTATGGGTTCCAGGAGTGAAATATCTGAATACCAACATTAAGAACAAATATATACATATATGCATAGAGAAAGAAACAAAAATTGCACATTTTCTCCTGGAAATAGAACAATCTGCTATTCACTGGAACACATTGAGACATCCCTTTTCAATTTCGTTAAAACAAAGTCTTTTTCATAACTGTAAGTTTAGATGTCATTTATAAGCTCTGCCGGGGGATCTGTTTTAACAGTACTTAGTGCCCTGACATCTTATCAGTTGCTTCAGTGCTTCCTTATTAGAAATTTTTTATGAAAAATGTTTCTGGGAAGAAAAGGGTCCAAATCAAGTGGGATGACAGTGCTGAGATGTCTCCTGTTAGCAGAGGTGACAGTCATAGCTGTGTGGATGTTGCTGTGCAAGTCCTGTGCAAGTGAAGCAAAGGCTGTGGCTGCAGGTGCAGTTGCAATTTAGGGACAGACTGTAGGTCCCTGGGACACTGTGCCTCCCTGCACAGAGGTAAGTGCCTGAGTCTCCCAGCTGGGAGGTGGAGATATGCAGGGTACTGTAGCGTTCTTCATAATTCATTGTTGCCTTTAACCTTCCCGCCTGCTTTGTCCCTGAAGTTAGGTAAAGCAGACTGATGAGACTGTGCCCAGGATTCTGTTGAAACCACCGCACACTGTTCATGGTGGTGGAAAAATTGTACCTCAGAGTAGTGCTGGTTCCCTCCTGGAGCCTCAGGGCTGAAGGACTCTGCTCCATTTGCTGCCCTCTCACCCCTGCTTGGAAAGACAAAAGCAAACACAGATGATATTACTGGGGAATCCATGACCAGTTTACAAACCTGTAGAATATCCCAGGACACACCTCTGAGGATGGAGGACAGGGAAGGGGCTTGGTGCCAGCTCTCTCTGCCTTCCCTCACACTGACAGCCCTACAACACCCCCAGCCCCATCTGGGATGAACCTGACTCACAGCAAAGCTGTACCCACAGAAGCCCCAGTAGAGCCCCCAGTCTCCTCTGCATGGCTGCTGGCCTGGTTGCTGGGGTCTTCTCCCTGCTCTGCAGGTGTCAGGTCTTGGACCAGACAAGCTTGTTCTTCCAGGTAACAGGTTCCCCCTGACTCACTGAGCCCCAGTTACATCTGAGCCCTGTCCTTCCCCCTAACAGGAAGCTCCACCCCCAGTGGCACAGGGAGACAGCAGTGGTGGCTCCAGAATTATGTGAGGACAGTGCAGGGGGAAGGGGGTCATAGTCCCAATGAATGAAGATAAATGTGGGTTTTCTTCCTTATAAAAGTTTATGTAAGAGAAGTTTGTGGAGAGGTAAGTGAAGAAGGAGGATGATACCTCAGAGAAGGAGAAATGTCATAACTGGGTGAAGTAGAGCCTTTAAAAATCACAGGAAAAGTAAGCCCATTGCTCAAGTTCCATGGTTTAAAAGGAGATTTTCAGAAATTAATTTTATGAAAAATTCTGATAAAGTCAAACTATTTCATAATAAGAATTGTGTATTAAGAAATAAACATAATTTCTTGAAATCAAAAGATCATGATCTGCTGGGCACAGTGGTGCATGGCTGTAATCCCAGTGGCTTTGAAGACTAAGGCAGGAGGATCTAGAGTTCAGAGTCAACCTTAGCAAAGGCTAGGCACTAAGCAATTCAGTGAGACCCTGTTTCTAAATAAAATATAAAATACGACTGGGGATGTGGCTCAGTGTTCAAGTGCTCCTGAGTTCAATCCCCAGAACTCCTCCCCCAAAATCATGATCTACATAGGAAACATTTCCTATAAGAATTTGTTCAATTAAAATAAAAAATAGGTTATGTATATGATATCCACCTTGTTTATTCTCTACCTCTCCCCTTTTACCATCCAACCCTTTACCTATACTCAGCAGACTCTGATCATGACACAAATTAAATAGTGTCCTCTGATTTTTCTTCTTCTATTTTTGTTGTTTTTCCTTATTATTATTTTCACCTATTTATTCTTGTTCCTTCTAGTCCCAAAGAAAGTACATTAAAAGACTGAATGTCAGGTTTATTAGAATAATTTCTAGACAAGCAAATTTGGGGAATTTTATTCATAAAACTTAATGAAAACAGATGATGGAGCTGTTTCCTATCAAGCATCTATGCTCACAGTGACCAATAAAATTCCAATCCCCTCACCTCTGCTCAGAAAATCATCCCCCCTTCCATGGATTTACATATAGGGGCTTCAACAAATATAGATAAAGGCTCCAGCCTTCTGAGATTTTATATAGAATGGAAGAGCTGAAGAGCTGAGATAACTTACATCAGCATGTGCTGCCCACTGCCTCTAGCATGACTGGTTCACATATTCTCTGGTCTCTGTTCAACTCTCAGATCTTTCAGGTAAAGTCATTCCTGGTGTAGCCTGGGGTGCCCCCTGGTGGGCTAAACTTATCAACGCACGTCAATTAAGACCAACCAAGTCCTCACTAGTCACTCAACCCAGCCCCACTCACTAGTTCCTTGATGCAAGAGACTCAGCTGGTCAGAAAACAAAATGACTGCCTAGATTTCATGGAAATAAAAACAAACCACTTATAAAATTCCATTTAATGGAAATCAAATTTTGATTTTTTTACATAGGCCATGTTTTGCATAAACACAATAATATAGTCATTTATTATCATGATAAAATATTATGTGCTATACTTAGATGGCCTTCAATAGATGAATGAATAAAGAAACTGTGGTATATATACACAATGGAATATTACTCAGTCTTAAAGAGAATGAAATAACAGCCTTTGCAGGTAAATGGATGGAGCTGGAGAATATCATTCTAAGTGAAATAAGCCAACTCCAAAATCCAAAGACTGAATATTTTCTCTGATAAGGGGATGTTGATCCATAGTGGGGAGCAAGGTAGGGAAGAATGAAGAGAGTTTGGATTGTGCAGAAGGGAGTGAGGGGAGAGGTACAGCTGTGGGGATGGGAAGGAAGGTAGAAAGAGGTGGACATTATTCACATGTGTGATTGTGCATTATGTATAGTAAGAGGAAGTAGAAGTTGTGCTCCATTTGAGTACAATGGGTCAAAATGCTTTCTATTGTCATGTATGACAAATTAGAACAAATTAAAATATAAAAGAAAATATTCTTTAATTTTAACTTTAAAATTAATTTAAAAATTTTTAAATTTAATTTAAAAATTTTAATTTTATAAGAAAAACTTTCACCTGTTGAAGTGTGGCTAAGTTGGTTCCATAGCTTAGCTGTTGTGAATTGAGCTTCTATAAACATTGATGTGGCTGTGTCACTGTAGTATGCTGATTTTAAGTACTTTGGGCATAAACCAAAGCATGGGGTAACTGGGCCAAATGGTGGTTCCATTCCAAGTTTTGTGAGGAATCTCCATACCGCTTTCCAGAATGGTTGCACCAATTTGTAGTCCCAACAGCAATATATGAATGTGCCTTTTCTTTTACATCCTCTGCAGTCCTTGGATCTTGACTTCTCGGTGTAAGGAAAGGTTCAGGTCACAGTGAAAGAATGCATGTGAGCTGAGAAGTGAAACAGGAAAGTGTGTGTGTGTGTGTGTGTGTGTGTGTGTGTGTGTGTTAGAAGATGCACCCCCTTGTGGGTAAGGTTGGAAACTCAGTGGATTGTTGACCTGTTCTCTCACATCAGTACTGTAGCTCTGCCTCTGGCTTCTTTTCTAGGACACCTATCAGCTATCAGAAGGTCCTTTGTAATTCTAAAGGATAGCTGTTTTTTGTTTTTGTTTTTGTTTTTTGTTTTTTTTCACAAGCTCATTTTTACCATGTGCATCATCTTACTTGGAAACTGCAGGCCAGAACATTTCTAAAAAAAATTTACTTTTAAGTTTTCTTATTTACCCATTTTTGGCCACCTCTGAGCCACTGAAGAATCATATGAGCAAGGTTTAGGATAAAATCAGAGGAATAGTATCTCATGTTTAGTGACTAAACCGGTTTAGTTAAAAGACAGAGACTAAAACTTTTTTCCACTGTGTTATTCCTACTCCTGGAACAATGTCAGAAACATAGCAGATCATTAAGAAAAAATATTTCTTAAAATGAATAAATGAATGTTTTTGGTTGATAAAACTCCATTAGTTTGTTTGTTTGTTTTTTCATGTCTCCAGGTGTTCTCAAAGTATTCACATCATTAATGTCTTCATACATGTACTTAGAGTAATGATGTCTATCTCATTCCACCATCTTTCCTACCCCATGCCCCCTCCCTTCCATTCCTTTCCCTTTGCCCTATTTAAAGTTTCTTCATTCCTCCCTCGCTCCCTGCCCCATCCCCATTATGGATCAGTATGCACATATCAGAGAAAACATTCAGTCTTTGGTTTTTTGGGATTGGCTTACTTCACTTAGCATAATATTCTCCAACTCCATCCATTTACTTGCAAATGCCATCATTTTATTCTCTTTTAATGCTGAGTAATATTTCATTGTGTGTATATACCACAGTTTCTCTATCCATTCTTCTACTGAAGGGTATCTAGGTTGGTTCCACAGTTTGGCTATTGTGAATTGTGCCGCTATAAACATTGATGTGGCTGTGTCACTGTAGTATGCTGTTTTAAAATCCTTTGGATATAAACTGAGGAGTGTGATAGATGGGTTAAATGGTGGTTCCACTCCAAGTTTTCCAAGGAATCACCATACTGATTTCCAGATTGGTTGAACCAATTTGTAGTCCCATCAGCAACATATGAGTGTGCCTTTTTTCCCACATTCTCACTAACACTTGTTGTTGTTTGTATTCTTGATAGCTGCCATTCTGACTGGAGTGAAATGAAATCTTAGAGAAGTTTTGATTTGCATTTCTCTAATAGATAAATATGTTGAGCATTTTTTCATATATTTAATGATTGATTATGTATCATCTTCTGAGAATTGTCTGTTCAGTTCCTTGGCCCATTTCTTGATTAGGTTGTTTGTTTTTGGGGGGTGTTAATTTTTGTGTTCTTTCTATAACCTGAAGATTAGTGGTCTATCTGATGGGCATGTGGTAAAAATTTCCTCCCATGATGTAGACTCTCTCTTTACCTCACTGATTACTTCTTTTGTTTAGAAGAAGCTTTTATGTTTGAATCCATGCCATTTATTGATTCTTGATTTTATTTCTTGTGCTATAGGAGTCTTGATAAGAAAGTCAGGGCCTAATCCAACAAGATAAAGGTTTGGACCTACCTCATTTTCTATTAGGTACAGGGTCTCTGGTCTAATTCCTAGGTACTTGATCCACTTTGATTTGAGTTTTGTGCATGGTGAGAGATAGGGTTCTAATTTCATTTTTTGCATATGAATTTCTAGTTTTCCCAGCACCCTTTGTTGAAGAGGCTATCTTTTCTCCAGTATATGTTTTTGGCACCTTTGTCTAGTATGAGATGACTGTACTTATATAGGTTTGTCTCTGTGTCCTCTATTCTGAACCATTGATCTAAAACTCTATTTTGGTGCTAATACCATGCCATTTTTGTTACTATTACTCTGTAGTTAAGTTCTGGTAAAGTGATGCCATCTGCTTCACTCTTCTTGCTAAGGATCGCTTTGTCTATTCCTGGTCTCTTATTTTTCCAAATGAATTTCATGACCACATTTTCTATTTCTATGAAGAATGTCATTGGGATTTGGATTTAGATTGTATTAAATCTGTATAGTGCTTTTGGTAGTATGGTCATTTTAACATGTTAATTCTGCCTATCCAAGAACAAAGGAGATCTTTACATCTCATAAGATCTTCTTTAATTTGTACTTTAGCATCCTGTAGTTTTCATTGTATAGGTCTTTCACCTGTTTTGTTAGATTGATTCCTGAGCATTTTAATTTTTTTGAGGCTATTGTAAATGGGATGGTTTTCCTAGTTTCTTTTTCAGAGGATTTGTCACTGATGTATAGAATGCCTTTGATTTATGGATGTTGATTTTATATTCTGCTACTTTGCTGAATTCATTTACTAGTTTTAGAAATTTTCTGTTGGAATTTTTTTGATTCTCTCAGTATAGAGTCCTATTATCAACAAATAGTTGTAATTTGAGTTTTTCTTTTCCTATCTGTAACCCTTAAATTTCTTTCATCTGTCTAATTGCTTTGGCTAGAGTTTTTCAAGAACTATGTAAAATAGAAGTTGTGAAAGAGAGTATCCCTGTCTTTTTCAAGTTTTTAGCGGGAATTCTTTCAATTTTTCTCCATTTAGAATGATGTTGGCCTGGGACTTAGCATAGATATCTTTTATGATGTTGAGATATGCTTCTGTAATCCCTAGTTTTTTCTAGTTTTTTGAACATGAAGGGATGCTGTATTTTGTCAAATGTTTTTATCTGCATATATTAAGATTATCATATGATTCTTCTCTTTAAGTCTATTGATGTGATGAATTACATTTATTGATTTCTGTGTGTTGAACCAACCTTGCATCCTGGGATGAACCACACTTGATCATGGTGCACTATCTTTTAAATACATTTTTGTATTATATTCCAGAATTTTATTGAGAATTTTTGCATCTATATTCATCAGGGATACTGGTCAGAAGTTTTCTATCCTTGATGTGTCTTTGTCTGGTATTGGAATCAGGGTGATATTGGCCTCATATAATGAGTTTGAAAGTGTTCCCTCTTTTTCTATTTCATAAAACAATTCAAGGAGTATTGCTATTAGTTCTTGTTTGAAAGTCATGTAGAACTCAGCTGTGTATCTGTCTTGTCCTGTGCTTTTCTTGGTTGGTAGGCTTCTGATGGCCTCTTCTATTTCATTGCTTGAAATTGATCTGTTTATATTTTGTATATCATCCTGATTCAGTTTCGGCAAATCATATGATTCTAGAAATTTGTCAATGCCTTTGATATTTTATATTTTTTTTACAATGTTGAGATATGTTCCTGTTATTCACATACAAGTTTTCAAAATAGTTTTAATTATCTTTTGTATTTATGTAATGTTTATTGTGGTATTTCCTTTTTCATCACTCCTGTTAATAATTTGAGTTTTCTCTCTCCTGCTCTTTGTTAGCATGGTTAAGGGTTTATGAATTTTATTTATTCTTCAAAGAACCAACTTTTTGTTTTGTCAATTCTTTGAATTGTTTCTTTTGTTTCAATTTCATTGATTTCAGCCCTAATTTTAACTATTTCCTGGTATCCAATTAAAATACTGCACCCCAACAAGTCTGTACAAGTTCTAAAAATTGAGAAAGGCTCTGGGGTATTAGGAAACTCTGCCTCTTGTGTTCAGAGGGTTGTTAGGCTAACAGAATGGGCTCTAGAGCAAGGCTTCTCAAAGGGTCAACATAGGAATCACCTGGGGATTTTATTTAAGAGGAAGATCCTATTCCATTAGGTCTGGCATGTGGCTGAACGGTTCACATTTTAGCAAGTTTACGGGAGATTCCGGTAATGCTGGTTCTCAGAGCACACCTGTAAGTAGCAAGCCAGTGGAGTCTCAGTGCTTGAAATGGAATTTGCAGTGTTAAGACTGGACCTGGGACAAATGATCAGGTTTCCCAGAGCCTCCATTCCATTGCTCAGTTGAACTGTTCTGATGCAACCACGCGCATGAGGGGTGTCATGTATTCTGGATAATGTAAAGCACAAGGGAGCCCCAGACAGAATTCTAGGAAAACTTCTTAGATTCAGGTAGTGAGCCCCTTCTTTCCACAACTCCTGGAATCCCATAGGAAGTTAATTGACTTCAAAGGATTTTTCTTGATATTACTGGACTAGCATAAGTAGAAATTCAGTTTAAATCTACCAAGAATTCAAAGCAGTTAGGGTTTTTCCAGTTCATGCAAATTTCCCTCTGAAGAAGAACTTCAAATTATTTTTTTAATATATCAGTCTTCTGATGGTTTATGTTAGAATTTCTTTTTCTTCCCCCTATTTCACTAATGCCAGGATGGATGTACTGTAGTCATTTCCTCAAATATATTTAAGCCATTCTTTGGAGAGGTGGATGAAGAGATGGATGGATGGAAGAAGGAGAGTGGGCTGGAGTATAGTAGGAAATCAGGAAGGATGGAGAGTTTGGACCCAGAAAACAGAAGCTTTTGAATGCTGAATGAGTTTGTAGGTTACTTATTAGAGAAGAATTACTGAGGCTTTTGAGTAAGTGCCATATTACTGTGGCCAGATCTGCCTCTGCTAACCCAGCTCATCAAAATCCTCTACTATCCTGTATCTATGAGAAATTCTGAGACATAAAACAGAAGCAGGTCAAATAAAGTAAGTTCCAAGTGTGTCTCCAATCAGAAATTATGTAGATTGGCAGACAGCAAACACAGTGAAAATGCAGAGTGCAGAATTGCATCTCATCTTCTCAGCATATACTGAATCATTTTAAATAAATTTCAAGTTTCCGGTTTTCACTTGTTCATTCAACATCATGTTTAGTCTCTATGAAATCGGGAAAATACTGTGATTAGGAATGCTAATCAATTGAAAAGTAAAATTATTACTCCTCACTCTTCTCTTTTTTAAATTGGCCAGAGAATAAACCAGCAAAATCAATAATTGTGGTTCAGCTCTCACAAATGAAAACTCTGCAGTTGACATTTAAACACAAAAGCTGGAGTAAAACACAGAGGCTCGCTAAATATGTCAGATTCTAGTATAGACTCTGCTTCTCCAAATCTGGTCTAGGTCCCAGTCTTGCCATTCCCAGCACATCACAGTACCATTGGTCATAACATAAATGCTTCTTTAGTTAAAAAGTGACAAAGATATAGATAATAGAAAGAGGAAGAAAGGCTACCAAATTAATAATAATATTCTAACCAAAGGGAAAAATTTAGCTGACAGTGATAAGAAATCTGATATGTACACTGAAATCTTGCCTACTGGTAGAACAGAGTACTAAGATTAGGGACATGTAGCTTACTTAGTACAAAAAGCTCACACAAAAAAAGTAGAATCTCAGAAAGCTTCAGGCTACATCCTACGTTGCACAACTTATATATCTTGAGACTGATGATGCAGGATCACTTTCCTAACATAGAAATTCATGTATATATTACAAAATACATACATTAAACATAATAATTTGAATTTTACATTCTTTCACTAATTCATCATTGAATATAAATTCCAAATCCTTCAATATGCTATTGTTCACTGCATTTTTCCTACATTTGCTTGGACACATTAGGCCAATAGTCTTTTAAAATATGGAATCTATACAGAAAAAATATGATTTAATGTGATCTGCTTAGGGTACATGGTTCCACACAATAACTGTTATCCTAGAATAATTATTCCTGGGACAAATTCTCAGCCCTATAACTTTTTTCACTGAATCTTGTCTCATTATTTAAAACAATGGTATGGAATTGTTCCACTTTTTTAGTAATGATGTGGATGCCAACATACATAAGCAATGCTGAATTTGCTCACAAATTTTTCTTAATTTTTATTTTCCTTTGATTTTTTTGTTCAGTCTGTATGTGAAACACATTATATTTATAAATATAGGATACTAAATAGAATTTATAATTAGTAGTATAAAATATAAAAAATAATATTAGCCACTAAGCAAGACAGGCACCTTTGGAGCAACTTTCTATATTAATGCACTTTCAAAGTGTGCTTTTCTTTTGTTTCTGCAAAAACTTTTGGAAAAACTTATGAAGTACCAATAAAGATCACTAAGATCAACAAGCTGCTCTTTTTCTTTTAGACTCCTAGATTAAACTTGGCTAATCAAACTGAGCATGCCCAGGAGCATTCAGTTCTAACATCTTACCTTATAACATGAGCTCTCTGACCTTGAGCTGAGCATGCCCAGAAATGTGTCCATCATCTTTCTTTTTTGAACTATGACCCTGAAGTGACCATGCTCAGAAATGTACATCCTGAACTGAGAATGCTCAGCAGTGTGTCCACCCCTAAAATTTCTTTCTACAAGAATATTTATAGGTTATCCAAATAAAATCTCCATGTTTCTGTTCCTTAAGGAGAATGCATTGCTTTGGAAATAACCCCCATGTTCTGTTTACCTGCTACAGATAATAAACCTTTCTCCATTTTTTTTTTTTTTAATTTCTTGGTTATGCTTTTGGCTTTGTACTCACCCAGATGCAAATCCATTGTACCTAGTTACAACAACAGCTGCATCTATTAGACCTCTGTCTACTGTTTCTTAAGGACAGCAGCCCTGGAGGGGTGAAACCATGTTTGTTTGCAGTTCTCAATCCCACCTCCCACACACACACACACAAGCAAGGAAGACAAAACTAGGAAAAGCTCCTGCTCAGGACAATGCCAGATATCCCCCATTCACTAGATTATTGTAAACCCAGGGAAAGCTGGGGGTGGAAGGAACAGACCTGTGAATTGCATGATCCCTTCTGCAGAAACACTATACCAGGAGCAGCCAGCAGCAAAGAAGCAGCATGTCTTTCCTCCACACTGATAACCTGTGCAGCAACTTTCCTCCGGAGCTCTGTCCTTCACAGCAGACACCAAAGAAATGGCCATCTCTCCCCAGAGCTCTGATCAGACCAACCTCTGACCAAGAAGTGGGTCTCACAGAGGTGCGGATCTGTGATGAGCTCCCAGTTTCTTCAAAGCTGTATGGTTTCTTGTAGTGGCACCAACCTTCTTTACATAAAATCTTAACTGAGCTTCTCCATAAATCTTAACCATGGCTGATTTTGGGCTTGTCAGCAGAAGGGTCTCTACAAAAGTGTTCAATGTAGATAAACTTCCTATTTTTGTCTTGCCCTGTTTTGCTTGGCCACTGGCCTGGAAGAAATCATCACCCCAGGTGCTGGACACTTATTTACTTGTTTTTCAGAAACATATATCCAGTATAATAGTTAGTAGAAGTGTGTTTGCAAAAGCAAAGTGTGATAATAATAAGACAAATTCTTTAACAAGGCCTCTGGCCTTGAGCTGGAGCTTCATGGAGATGTCTACATTTCTAAGATAAGTTACCAATTGGGCTCCATGGTAACAGCTGGCAGGGGGAGGAAAGAAAGGGGAGAAGAAGCTCTCCCCTTCTCAGGTGTTGTCCTTGAAGGGTTAATTGCCCAGAACTGTGAAAGGAAAAAAAAAAAAAAAAAACTACTTTTATGTGAACTTCTGTAAACTGTGAACTTCTGACCCCCTCCCCTTACATGCTGGGTGTAAAATTCTGAAACTGCCTGAACTCGGGGCTCAGGGGATTAATTGATGGCAGCGAAAGCTGTACTGTCTGAACCAGGCTGCATTCAAATAAAACTGTTTCCTACTATCTTCAGTTCCTTGCTTCCTCTGTCCCTACAACATTCCTTCTCTGGAAGCCAACAAAGTTTAGCAAGGTCAGGACCAAGCATCTGATGAATTACCACACTTAAACTTTATTGCCCTGTGAAGAAAGAAGGCTTGTGTCCTTCATCTTATAAGTGAATAAATTGAAGCCCAGGAGAAAAATTTATCCAAGATCACAGTGCTAATAAATGGCTGATAGTGTAAGCAAGAATAACTAGATCTCAACAGATCCACAAGGAGTCTTTCTAAGCCGCAGCAGAATGGCATATTTTCAGAGGAGAAAATGGTGACTGGTTAAAAAGGGGTCTGCTTTTTATAGATCTTAATGAGAGTTAATCATAGCAGATTCATTATTAAATTGTCCCATCCTAATCAACATGTCTACGGTAATATTAATTCCATGCCTTCTATTAGTTTCTGCCTGCTCAAAACAGAAATCCACCCAATTAGATCTCCACAGTAAATAATTGCCTCCTGAAAGACACGCTTTTGGTAGCATGATCCAGTCATAAGGCAGTAAAGCTTCCCTACAGATTGAGTCTATCAGGCTTTGAATAAAAAGTGAGTTCAGGCCATACATGGAGCAAGTGAATTTTAATTCTTTTAATGTTTTAAAATAAACAGCAGTATAAATTCATACACGTTGGTTTTGCTCATCTATCTGCTCAAAAATTGGAAATAATTTAAATCATGAGATATCTTTTTCCTCCTGTAATGCAATTCTGAGAACACATTGGAGTGGGGAAAGGCCTGTTGTGGCCATGTTCCAGAATCTAAGCCTTGATCTTCCCCAAGGGAGAGAATGGATCCCTGGAGCAGGACCATTTAAATGCAAATTATGGATTTCTGCTTTCAATTCAAATTCTTCCTCTGACTGAGAATCCTCCTAGGCCCTTTCTCCATCTTCCTACATCTCTCTTTCTAATGAAATTTGAACTGGGCTGTTTCCCAGCCTTTTTGCATACTGTAGCAAAATAAATTGTGCTCTGGATGTGCCCACAGTCTGTTTCCCTGTTTTGTGCCTGCTGTGAAACAAGCATGCTTTGAATCTGCCCTAAGGCTTTCTGTCTGACTTTCATGAGCTACAAAAGGGCATGACTTTGTTGTGTCCTTAACTTTTCTCCTTGTCTTGGGTTACCTGTAGACAAAGAAGTCCTAGGATCTGGGCAAGTCTGTTTCCTAGGTCTAAGACATTTAACTGTATCTCTAAGATCTACAAGTAAGTTTCCTGAAAATCATGGACCAATATCTTGGTCTGAATATAAACACATCTCTACTGCAGTCCAAATTTTTTCTACATTTATGGTTGTACTTCTGGGAAGGTCAGCTGAGATGCATCCTGCATGCAGCTCCCTACTGATTTTTTTCAAAGTATGCAAATCAAGCAATTCCTCTTCACAAAATCAAGGGCATATTTCCCTAATCATTTCTAAGAACTGAGTGAGCTGGGCTCTTTTTATATCTTTTCCCTTTTGTTTCATTATCATCTTCAGAATTGCAAAATAAATGTCTTTCTCTGAAGACAAAGAGTACCTCATGTTTACCGTCCCACTATAAAATGCTTTTCTCTTTCTTCTTTCTCTCAAGAGAATAATCCACAATATGCCAATCCACAAGCATGCTTTTCCCACAAGAGAGGGCCAAACACACACTAGTTACCTTTCAATTCCATAATGAGAGGATGCCTGTTCCAGTCACCAGTTCCTGCCCCCCTCCTGAGCTAGCAGTGGGAATGGTGTTCCCCTTGGTGGAATGGGCTGGCTGAGAAATAAAGGTTATGAGAAATCAAATGGTGGAAAAACACAGAACGCAGAAAGTTTCAAAGTGGAGGCATGATGGGCAAGCTGATCAGATGAATCCAGCTTCTAGACAAAATGGGGCCTGTGCCTACTTTATTTATATCAGGAAACATCAAATAAATTCTATGCAATGTTTCTTTTCCAAGGAAGATTAAAGTTGGTCTGTTCAGTTCCTAATGAGTTACACCCATCTCCATAGCTAATATGAGGAACCTTCTTAGCGGAGCAGAAGGAAAGGTCATGTGCATTGGGCAATCTATTTCCATGGGAGAGCCATGGAAAGTTCCCAAAGCCAGGCCTATCTCTCACTGGCTTCCATGCCAAGAGAAGATCCTCATGTATTTCATGGATTCAATGTAATTCCCATGAAAATACCAATAAATAGAATAAAGGTCAGTAGAGTATAGGAAAAGGAACAGGGACATGGAAGAGTTGAGGGAATGAAGAAGTACTGGGGATTGAATTAGAGAAAATTATGTCCAAATGAAACCTAATATTATTAATAACTAAAATGAATTAATTTTAAAGTTGCAAAAAAGTATTTTTATTTTTGATATGGAGTCTGGCTACACTATTCAGGCTAGACTTGAACTTGCAATTCTTCTGCCGTAGCCTCCCAAGTAGCTGGGAGACACAGGCATATGCTGGCATGGGCTGCTGTGCCCTGGTATAAGAGCAGTTTCTAACAAAAGACAATTTAAAACATATTTCATGTTCAAAAGAAGCTATCTTGAAGTGTTTAGTTATCTTTCTTTAATCGCTTTAAAAATGTTTTTTTTTTTGTAGAAGTAATGATGACTTCTATTGCTTCTAATGAGAAGTCAGGCAGTATTCATAATGTTGTTTCTCAAACACACTGTACAAACTTCCTCTGTCTTGTTGGAAAGATTTTAGTGTCATCATTTTTCTCTTAACTGGGTACCCCAAATGTGTATTTGCATTCGTTCTCTTTTAAAACCAGAGTGGTGGAATTACAGAATTTCCTGTTCAACTTTCTGACCTCGCACATAGCATTGTTCCTGACTGAGGAAGGTCAAGTGTGCCAATGGGTGAAGATGCTGGTTATGGGCAGAAATTATGGAATGGGTAACAGAATAGATAGTTGTAAAACCAGCTGCAATCACATGACCATTTGTGGCCTAATAAGGACTATAATAGTTATGAAACTTCTTTTTCATTTTAATATGAATATATTCTGATACATATTAAGCATGGTTTTCTCTCCTCCCATTTTCCTTCATGTACTAGCATAAAATGTACTAATGAGAGTTAATCCTATATTACTTTATACCTAGTAATTAAGCTGCAGGACATCAGTGGGAAAGTGTAATTGAGAGAGAAGGGGAATAACTATGACCCTGAGATGGATAAATAAACTTTGAATCCTTGGGGGAGAAGATTAGCCTGTGTTTTGGTTGAGTGAGAAGTAGTGGCATCATATAAGCTGGAGGAATGGTTTTGTAATTGTTTACTTGAAAAGTAAGTGTTGTTAAATAAGGTCCATTGCCACATCTCTCTTCTGACCTAGGGATGGAGCAAGGCTCTCCTAGGGTGGATGATGCAAGGCGATTATCCTCTAGGGAAATGCGGCATAAAGATAGTGTTGGGACAATTTGTCATCGTCTTTTCTGTTCCTGAAATTCTCTTTACAGCTCATATGACCACTAAGCCTGATGCAACATTTCAAGGAAATGAGACTATGTATGTGAACTGCAGCGAGGTGGACTCTGAGTTCAGATATGAAAGTACAAAGTTCCAAAACAGAGTTTTCTTTGATAAACTTAGGATGGCTATGTTGCAAGGCCCTAAGACTCCAACCCCTCTTCTCTCCCCCTGTAGGAATGATAACTAAAACCCCTCCCACTCTCCCCTCCTGAGCATAGAAAAGATGTTATGACCTTAAGTTAGGACTAGTAGTTAGAGTTAATAGAATATAAATTTAAGCAGAAACACAATAGTGCTATAAAACCAGGCAGAAAAAATTAACTTCAATCAGACAGATAAACAGGTGGTGCAGAGTAGCAGCTTCAGAGAGTCCATGGCTCATAAGGAATGAATCAGACCTAAACTAGTTACAGATAAAGTTTAGCAGAAGTACAAAACATCCAGATAAATGTGAAACCATGGTTTCAAACAAGACCTTGAAAATATGCTGGGTAAAAGATCAAAATGTCTGGAATGAAATCAGCAGATGTTGCCACTTCCCTGAATTTTATGACTGTAATTTCTCTTAACTTTCTTCTGATGTAACCTCAAAGCTTTATTATTCTATATAAACCATGGCATGAGAAAGTAAAATTTGGGATTTCAGCCTCTGACTCTCATGTCTATGTGCTGATTTCTCCACCGCTTTCGCCGACTTCTTCACCATCCAACCGTGACACCCAACCCCTTGTTGAAGCCGGACTTCAGCAGTCCACGTGGATGCCAAGTTCACGAGGTGGGTGCTATGGCAGCTTTGTATTGTCTCAGTTAACTATATTGAAATTGCTTCCCAATAATTGCTTTCCAACATTGTTCTGGTTTAGCATTGGCCACAAAACAAATGTACAATAACTAGAAGGTGGGTGTGATGCAGCAGCCCTTCACAACAGGCACTGCAGGCTCAGAGCTTTAACCACTGAAGCAGCTCAGAAATGTGCTGTGATCTGCAGCTCATCTTATGATTGATTCACAGCTGCTTCACTTCCCACAACACGTTCTCTTTCAGTTCCTCTGTTATGTAGTGTGATGGCAAATGAACTACTTCACCTAAAAGTCATACACTAAATAAGACAGAAGAAGGTAAGGGAAAAATAAGTTTTAGTTTGTACTTGTACCTTCCTATTGTTCTCATGGGTTCCACTATATTCTTAAAAGTCACAGTTCATCCAAGTTCATGACCTTATCCATCTTTCCTTCCTAAATTTAGTCTAGCAGAATTTTGGTAAACTCAGGCTCAATGACAGTTGCAAAGACAACAGTTTTGCAGAGACTCTACCACCAGCTCCAGATATTGACTGAGATCTAATCCTTAATAAGTAATCTCTTCTTCTTCATCACAGGTGGTTGTTGTTATTCTCTGATTTTACATAACTAACCCAAAGCCTACAGGAAAAGGGTGAAGCAAACAATTTCATTTCTATTCCAAATAAGTAGATCAAGATTTGTGCTGTGACCATCTTTAAGTGAAACTACCATTTTAAATTATGATAGGACAAGTTATTTCAATTTTAGACAATTTTAAGCATGTTTTATATGATCTCTTTTAAGTCAAACATTGAAGACCGAGAATGTATTAGAAGAAAGTTGCTGCAGAGACCTCTTTCCAAATGGGATAGAAGCAGTTTATATTTAGAATTGAATCATCTGATCTAAACCACAGAGTAGGCAGCCACAGTCACTACCTTCTTGTCTGGGCTCTGCAGGTGCATCTCAGCTGGCTTCTGCAGCAAGAGCCCATCTCCTATGGAGCTCCTGAGTTTTTGTTCAGCTTTTACTATCATTTCAAACAATGTGCGTTCCCGGAGAGCGCAGAAATACTTTGCTGAGTCTTCCCACTGTAAGGGTGAAATGGTAAGCTTTATGGATTTAGCTGCTTTCTTGAACCAGACAGAATAGCGATCTCTGATTTGATTTGAACCAGAAGAGCTCTGATGAATAAGGAAAACGATCTCTCCACTGGGAATTTGTTTGTACCAAAAAATACTGTAAGCACTCCAACTCGTTTCATATGAACAGTCCAGAGTGACTGCTTCTCCTTCCTGACCAGATATGGCTGTCTGGACTTGAGTCACTTTCTGGGCCACACTGAATCCTGTGGGAACAATCAGAAGACAGAGCTGATCCGCTGATGCAGTGAATAAAACATTATAACCATTAGACTAATTTAGGATACAAAACCAATTAGCCATGTTTAAACCCAACCTACCAGGGTAGAGGAAGGCCAGGAAGACCCACAGCAGGTGGGAGCGTGGCATGTGGCTCATATCTCTCTGCAAAAAGGTGTTATTTTTGCCTCAGACCCAGAGTTCAGTGCCTGAGAGCCTGGCGGTGTACATATGTACTTCCTGGGTTCCCATGCTACACCCCCAAATAGGAAATGGGGGTTCTTAAGTTCATAGACCACAAGGTCTGTGCACAGATGAGAGAAAAATTGTGGTTCACCCCAAACTGTTACTTTGCCTACTTCTCTTTCTTTGGTAATAAAGTTATTAAAGATACAAAGACAGAAGATACAAAGGGAGCATGAGAAAAGTTATTAGTGTTGAGGGTTAGAGCTGAGGGAGCTGCAGACAGAACTGGTTTACACACATAGATGTTACTCAGTGGAATAATTTGGAGCATCTGTTTAAAGTAGAATTTATTATGAGTCATGGACTCTCTTTGTAATCTATTCATGGGTCACTCACTTAAGACATATTTACTTTTCTCCATTCAGAACCTAATGAAATTTAAAAAAAGAAAATCCTGTGCATTTGTCTTCCTCCATGAAAGACAATGTTAACCAGAATAATTACAGAATCACTTTCTTCTTCTTTACTGATTTCTGGAGACTATTTAAATTCTATAATTAATAAAGATATATTTATGTCAATGTTAAAGGTCAGTCCTTCTGAGTTTAGCTGCTATTCAGTTGATTATGTTATTGTAAAAGTATAACAGGAATGAATTATTATTTTTTCAAAATATGATGTTGCATTTTATTTGCTAGATTTTAAGATAAGGATGTTTAATCCTATTACCTCCACAAAAGGAATTGTACTTACTAGATCATGTTTTGAAGAACTGTATTTATATCACACTTTCTATCCCATTAATCTGAATTATTCACCTTCATTTGTTAAATTGTGTATATTTTCCTCTATATTTTTATTTGTAAAATAATGTCCTGATTAGCATGCCATGTCTTTCTGTGACACAAGGCTATAATCTGCTCCTGCAGAATGTGCTGATTGACTGCAATCACTTAGGGGCCTGTTAACACCACAGAACTTGGTGACTGGATTTCTGCATGCTGCTATATGATGGTGTGGAACATAGCTGTTGATTTTCGTTTTGGTCCCATTGTTTCACCAGATAAATTAATATAAAGAGACCAAAAGGCCAATAGAGAAGAAAGTTACAGATACATTCTCTAAAATAGTTCCAGTTCCTTGATAGAGGTTTAAATATCAGATTAGTTCGTGGTGTAAGAAAGAGTTTATGATGATTTGAGCTTCACTCCTCTGTCCTGTTTCCCTCTAGGTGCTCATAGGCAGCTGGTTTGCAAATTTATGGCATTTGTCCTGACGCAGGTGGACATTGGGATGCCCACGGAAGCCAAGGTAGCAGCATGACTGCAGAATTTCCTTCTGATAGATCTGTTCCTGCCCTGTGCTGCTGGGTCTCTCAATAGCAAGTAGTAACTGCATCTTAAATGTGATTTTTCAGGTGGGTCTTGTTTGGATGTGCTGACATTTCAGTTGCAAAGTTTGTCCCATCCTTAACACTGTTTTGCCCTTTCTTGTGATGTAATTGACAGATAATATTTGGTAAAAGATAAAGCTTAATATTTAAGGAAGTATTTGAAGAAGAGTTATCATTTAAAAATCTCCAACATTAGTTAATTAATCTGATATCTCAGGGGATTGTCTGAAACAAAATGTGAATTCTGGCTGTGACTGCAAGTATTCACTCAAGTTTTGATTGATCTCTTGCCTCCAATCTGCCCCTGTGGTGAAACATGTTCACCACTTCTTGGTTTCCCTACAGAAGCCATTACTGCCTATGCTTCCCACTCACCCAAACCATTGGAACTGGAATCTTCACAGTGGTACAGCATCTCCTCAGACAGAGGACACCAAAACAGGTTCCTGAGTTCTGAAGTCTCTCCAATGACTGAAGTGACAATGGCAGTAGGAGTGCAGTCATACTATTTATAATGTAACTCTGTGCTTAGTTTAATTAGAAGTCCTGGAAGGGAGAAGGTAGGGACAGTGGTGGACTTTCTGAATCCCAACATGCAAACATTTTGTTTCCAGGAGTGCCTGTCTGTTGTCTGCAATAATCTTGCAATTCTTGTTAGAGTTTTCAGGAGGACAAAACCTCTCCCAAAATGTTATTTCATCTGTGAAACATTCAAAACTGATAATTGTATAAATATTGTCCAAAATAAATATATTTCCTTCTTTGGACATTGAATTGAGTAAAGTTTCTCCTCCACTTTATGCTGAAAATTCATCTGGGGAAGGAGTTCCTGCTAAACTCCCAAATTCCAGAAATTTAGTTTTGTTTGCCTGCCCCATAAAGAAACCCAAATAGAAACACTTCAGTTATTCCATGGAAATCTGTCCCCAGCCTCTCCCTGGTTTCCTCGCATTCCCAAACTCACATACCATATGAAGCCATAGAATCAGTAGTAAGGTTCCCCTATCATCTCAACTCTCCCCACCTTTTACATCCTGATAATGTCTCAGCTCTAATGATGACCATGAATTCCAACATAGGCATTGCATCCTTTTTAATTCTTGTATATTTCAAACCAATTAAAGCTACTCTAATCATATGCAAAATGTATTCCAAATTCATTATTCAACTTCTAAAACTCCTAGGGAAAAAAAAAAGGTAAAGCAAACTGCAAGTCAAGGGAGTTCACACACAACGTCTGTGGCACATCTCCTATTGGTAAAAGCCAATTGATTTGATTTTCCTTTTTCATTCTCTCTTTCAGTATATTGAAAAACTGTGCACTGTGGGCTGGACAGGGAGCTTCTGGCTTGTGTGCTTCAGGTTGACCATCCTTAAAATTTTTGTTTACTTGTTTGTTTGTTTTAAGACAGGCTCTGACTTTGTTGATTGGACCCCTGGACCATAGGTCTTCCCGCCTAGGCCTCCAGAGTGGCCGGAACTACAGGGGCACTCCACCCCATCAGCTGAATATCTTTTAATTCATAAACTCATTAAAATATTTTTATCAAAGGAAATTTTGTTGATATGTATGTAGCCTAATGAGAATATATCTCACAAAAAGATAGTTAATAAGGATTCCCTTTTTTATTTGGTGGGCACATGGAGATCATAAAAAATGTTGTTGTTATCCGCTTAAATTTTTAAGATTTTATTATATAAGTCTCACATACAAAAGTATAGAAAATTATGTAATCGACTCATTTTCATCCATAAATATGAATAAACACACAGTTAATTTTGTTATGTTTTCTCTGTCTCTTTCTTCAAGCATTATAGACAGAGCTAAAGGAGTGTCTTCTTTTCCTTCTTATCTTCCAAAGAAGTAGTCATGACTGGGAAGATTAACCATAGGTCTTTTCACATTTTACCCTTTATAGCTGTTTATCATTAAACAATACCTTGTATTTTGTTTGCATTTTGAGGTTTCTCCTGAATAGTTCTAAGCAGCATGTAACTTTCTGACATTATCTTTTTATATTCAACGCTATATTTCTAAGATTCATCTTATGAAAATATGCATGAAATTACTTCTTTGCTTGAAATAGCCGTGTATTTGCATTGTATGAGTAAACTACCTTTGTCCGTTCTACTATTGATTGATTTTTACTGTTATTTTTAAATACTGCTGCATCCTTGTAAATGTCTCCTGATCACATGTATAAATTTCTTTAATGTAGATACGAGGAATTGGATTGGCTGGATTTTTAGATTTGTATCTTTTAACTAGTTTAAGCTAATCATTTCCCTAAGTGGTTGCATAAATTGTTCTCTATCTGGTTGTTTTTCTCCTCTGGAAAAGTAAAACTGCCCCATCTTCCTATATGCCTGAGAACTTGACCAGACTTTGATTTTGTTTATCTGGTACAAATAACATAGCAATTTCTTTTCTTTCACCTTAATTTTCTGTAATAACTGTGGAAGAGAATATTTTATATGTCAGAACCCCATTTCTCTTTACACTTCTTTGAACTGCCTGTTTAATCTTGTTTATTTTTTTCTATTTTGGATGTTTTTCTTATTTATTTACAACAGTTTCTTATCTAAGCTTAATTCCTACTTTTATCTTGGTTATATGGTTGGCAAATATTTAAAAGAATGTGTCTTATTTTCAATTTTGTGGTGGGGCACACCTGCAGATTAAGAAATTAGCTTTTCCTTATAAATTATCTGTGTTGTTATTTCTAATTATCAAATAGTTTTGAAAAGTATAAATCTATTTAGTTTTATAAATTACTTCTCCTGTTCCTTTTGGTATACATATTTTTTCATCAAAGTTTTTTTATTTTCCTAAGAGTTTTAAATTTTATTGGTTCAATTTGTACAAATGTCTCTTAATAAATTTTAACTTCTACTGTAGATTGGTCTGCTTTTCAGTATTTTGTATCACTGTTTTTTATTAGTTTTCTCTTGTTCCTATAATAATCTATCATCAACTTGGTGGCACAAGACAACAAGAATTTATTCTGTTAATTTTCTAAAGGGCACAAATCCCAAGTCAGTTTCATTAGGCTAAAATCAAGGAATAATCCAATATTTGTCTTTCCAGCTTTAGAGGCTGTCTTCCTTTCCACATTCATTATAGGGCTTTTGTTGTTGTTCTGACTCTTTTTTCTGTCTCTCTCTCATAAGGATCCCTTTGATTAGGCTGGATCTACTGGGTAATCCAGAATAATCTCTCCATCTCAAGATCTTTGAATTAACAACTCCTGCAAATTCTCTTTTGCTATATGCTATTCTGTTGAATTGTGTCCTCCCAATTCATATGTTGAAGTCCTAATTTTGAGTAGTAATGAATGTCATCTGATTTGAAAATAAGATTTTTCAGATGTTATTAGTTTCAATGAGGTCATTCTGGATTATACTGGACCCCCAGTCCAATATGACTAGTGACTTATAAAAAAATGTCATGTGAAGAGACAAGGATACACACATAAGGAAGAGGATGATAGGAAACCCAGTAAGAACATGAGCATCTACAAGCCTGAGAATACCAGAGCTAGCAGAGATGTTGGAACAGATCTGCCCTAAAGCCTTCAAGGGACATAGAACTGCTAGATTGATTTCACATGTCTGGCCTCCAGTACTGTGAGACAGTGAATTTCTATTGTTTTGACTCACCCAATCTGTCGTACTTTGTTATGACAGTCTGAGGAATATAATACACCATGTAAGACAAGAAATTCACAAACTGTGGATTGTGATAGGAGTAGTTTAGGGGCCATTATTCAGCCTACTACATTGTCTAACTATTTTCTGTTTTCCATTATCAACATTATCAAGTATTTTTTTTAATTTTTTTTAATTTCTTCAAAAGTAATAAGCCTTGCATTCCCCTTCTGTTCCTTTGCTTTTGTTCCCTATTTGATTAATATCTGTACATTTTATTTTTTATTGAAGGATGGATTATACATTGAAATAAATGGCAGGTTAGTATCAAGTTACAGGTGATTTGAAAATTGCAAACAGCCTTGAAAACCATACTCCTTTCAAGAAATAGAACATGTCCTTCATTTACTCCATCAAGATCCCTTGTGTCCAAACAAGTCCAACTCCATGATTATGACTACTTTTCTGCTTGGTTTTTCCATGAACTGGTTTGCCTATTCTAGAATTTGACATAAATGGAATCAAATAATAAACATCATTTTATGTCTGGCAATTTTGCTAGGCATAATGTGATCAAGATTTATTTGTACATAATTGTATAATTTTTTTTGTTTTGTTTTTTCCCTTTTTTATTTATAATAGTTGTATTACAATTCATAATGTATATATATATAGCATCTTTTTACATACAACTGTATACAAAGTATATAAGTACCATTCAGATCTTCAGTCATGCATCATAATTGTGTAATTAATTGTTCATTCCATTTGATAGCTGATTAACATTCCGTTGGATGTGTACAGCACAACTGATTTAATCATTCTTTGTGGGCAGTTTCTCTATTGATTGCTATTATGAAGAAAGCTGCCATGAAAACTCTTAAACAGGCATATCATGAATGCAAGTTTTTGTTTCCTTTGAGAAAATGTCTAGAAGTGGCATCTTTGGGTTATGATAGATGTATCTTTGCTATCTTTGCTTTTATAAGAATATGCTGAAATGATTGCCCAGGTTACATTCCAGCCAGCAATGTAAAAGAATCTAATTGTTTCACATGCTTACTTTGGATTTTGAAATCCTTTTGAGGCACACAGAAGGTGCAAAAACAATGCAGAGTGGTCTTGCACACCCACCTTTCTTCACTAATAGCACATTATGTAATCATAGCTGCACACCATTATGCTTATGTACCATTATCAAAACAAGGAAATTGATATGGATACACTATTATTCATTAAAATGCAGACCTAATTATGACTCATCAGTTTTATCTGTGTGTGTGTTTGTGTGTGTTTGTATGTGTTTGTGTGTGTGTGTGTATAATTCCATGAAACTTTGTCACATGTATAGGTCTTTGTAACCACCACTATAATCAGGACCCAGACTGCTCTATCAGCCTAAAAATACTGCCTGTGCACACCCTCCCCACAGGCAAACCCTGGCTCCACTGCCCTTATCTCCATCTCTATATTATTTTCCATTTAAAATTTTTATATGTCAAATCATGTATTATATGATTACTTTTAATTACCTTTTCAGATTACTTTTTTCACTCAGTATAATGCCCATGAGTCTCATCCAAGTTTTTGTATCAACAGTCCATTCTTTCTCCCTGGTAAATAGGATTCTACTATATAGGCATATGTAGCACAGTATATGTATCCATTCATCCAAGGAAGCAGACATGTTTTTAGATCCATCATGTGTTACCTGTATCATTAGCTTAACACATTTTATTGCTGTGTAGTATTTCATACAAATTTGTAGAATTTATTTATAGAAATAAACCACAATTCATAACTCTATTCAAAAGTGAATATTTGTTGTTTCCAGTTTGGGAATGTGGGTTATTTTGGATAAGAATATATTAAACAAAAATCCTTGTGTATATATTTATTTTCATTTCTTCTGGGTAAATACCTGGGAATGGAATTTCTGTTCATATGATATATCATTTTATAAAAAAAAATGCCAAGAGACTTCCAATATGGTCATACAAATTTGTATTCTACCAACAATGTATGAAAGAGCCACTTGACCTAGAAGTGACTGGATGGTGATGAAAATCCCAAATACTTTATTATGAATAAATTTTTGCAGGTTGGTTACTCATTAAACTGAATTTCTTTTATTTACTTTAACAACCACCCTTCCATGCACCTACACTAGTGAATTCATACATTTACTTCATTACTTATTTGTGTAAATGAAAGCCAGTCTGTGTTTCTGCCAGTCTTAGCCCTACAGCAGGGCTTGGCTGGGGCCTCAACTGCAGGTTTGAGTTTAGGTTGCAGGTGCCTGGAGAGAACTGTGCTCTTGCTGCCCAGAAGTAGGTGGCTGAGTCTCCAGGTTGAGAATCCTTGATGTGCAAGGAGATATGTTTAGCACTTTTGTTGAGGAAAACTGTGAATCTTCAAATTCTTCTTTTATCCTAACTGAACTGATGGTTACCAATAATGCTGGGCCTTTGCCAGGGAACTGTTGGTACCATGGGAAGTAGTCAAATAAACTATTCTCGTGAAGACAATTCAGCATTGACATCCCTCATTCCTGGACAGTCAGAGATTGAAGACTTTGCTTCACTTGTTGCTGGTTACTTTTCCCCTTCTGTTGGCCATTCACCCCTACTTGGAGAGATGACAAAAAGTCTTTAGGCCCCCAAATTTATATTTCCCTCCTAAAGCTCCTACCTGCAAGATTCATCTGTGTCCCAATTTTCCATCTCCCCATATTAATCACATAAGATGGGGCTTTTCTCCACAACTCACAGGTAAGGTGAAGGCCTAGGATTAAAAGTGGTGCTCCCAGGATCTTGTCCATTTCTCCAAGAGCCACAGCCCAGTGAGAACTCTGCTGGTCTTTAGTCTCCCCAGACAGCTGGAACTTGACTCTAAGTTCATGAGCACTGCAATTCTTTCAATAGGCTCCACCTTTTCAAGGTAGTTTTGTTGAAAAGTTTCAGACAAGGAAGCACTTCCTGTTTTATTCAAATTTAGAACTTCTGAAAATACATTTAGGGGGAATCAAAAATCCCCTCCTTACACATGGATAAGGATTGGTTTAAAATTCTTCTCTGCTAATCTCCTTCTGCCTTTACTTCAATTATCTTGGAATATTATAAATTGTACTCTATGATAGTTGGGTACATCAGTAGAAATCATTTTATATGACTTCCAGCCAGGAACACTGGACAGAGGAATCACCCCTCCCCTCCCTGACTGGCCACATCCAGGACCTCCTCGCCCTCTGGGTTTGTTCTGCATCTGTGTAGCCACTCAGGAGCCTCAGAGCACAGTGGTCATACCCGCCTCACCTCTGCATGTAGGGTTTCTTTATGGGGAAGGAGCTGTTACCCTTAGCAGGCTTGCCTGGAGACACTGGTGGTCTTCTGAACAGCTTCTCAGGAGGAATCTAGGCTCTTGGTTTAGATACTTGGACATATCAGAAATTGAAGGGTGGTCAGCTGTGATTGTAAGTGTAGTTCAGGTTCAGACCTGCCACTCCAGGAACATGGAATGTAACAGGGCCTTTGCCTTGGTCACAGAGTCTCCATGGCACCCTTCTTAAAACAGCAAAGGCTTTGTTACACTGGTAATGTAATAGGGGTATTCTCCAATTCCAAGGGGGTTAGAGGTCATCCTAAAACCAAGGTGTAGAACATTTAGCCATTTTCAGTAAATGCTGCTCCCTGAATATAGACAAGATTACTAGTCCTGATCAGGAAGCCAACAGCGTGATTGAGAGTCAGCAGAAGGTTTTGTTCAGGGATTCACCAAAGTTGAGACTGTTCTTTCTCTAGTTGCTTAATCCCTTGTAGAATCTTCCACAGAATTTGGCTTAGGTATTAAGCAAGATAAACTGCCATACAAGATTATGCCACAAGCTGAGGAAAAGAGAGATGTGCAGAAGGGGAATTTGTTAACTACCTACCAGAAGGACAGCACCCTCTGTGTTTTTCCCCTTGTCCCTGCAGCCTATTCTCCATCTTTGAAGGTATATTTGCCCTAGAGTGGAACTCAAGTTTCAAAGACAGGAAAGTAGTATCTATGGTGAAGAGTGGGGCTCCAGGAAGGACACAGTAACACTCTGCACAATTTACAGTGGTGCGTGGAGCCCACACAGTGGAAATTTCTCTTTCACCCTCTTACATGCAGGGCAATATGGCTCCCTTAACTCTTCCCAGTCCCAGCATTGAATGTCAGTTCACATCTAGTGAAAATGTTCTTAGGCATATAGATTTATACTGGGAGAGTATCAAAGCATATTTTGAGATCTCTCCTGATGCATTTCCATGCATCTCCTGGAAACAGGGAGTGAGCTTCTCTGCTTAGACTCCCTCCCTTCTCTCCCCTGCCCTCTGCCTGGGTAACTCCTACTCACTCTTTAAGGACATGAGTGCACTCACTTTTTCTTCAGGCTGAGTCAGGGCCCACCTCTTCTTCCTCCATACTTTGTGTACATATCTGTCTGTCACATCATTAGAATCCCTGTTTCTCAAGCTACTCTTGGTGCTTCTGAGATCAGGAACACAATCCTATTAGTATCAGTAGTCCATCTCCCAAAATATATAAGCCCTTCACTCATAAATGGTGCTTTAAAAATATCCAAAGAATGGGTGAATAAATGAGTGGATGGATATATCTTTTTATGAGGTATAGTCTATGTGAGAGAATGTATCTTGGGCTCTGGTGTGAATAGCTTCTCCCAGGGCAGGTCCTGGATAATAGATGCATTTGTGTTTATCACAACTGCATGAAGTACAGATGTTCCTGTAAGGGTCACTTTCATCCTGACAATTTAAAACAATATATGGCCGTCAAACACATACAAAAATAAAATTAGGTACTAAATTTCAGACTCACAGGTGTTGCAAAATTATCAAACTAAAATGCAAATAAATATAAAATAAGTAAAATTCTAATTAAAACATCAGTGTAAGGGCTGACACTTTGATGAAACTAAGGAGTTGGTGTACATTTATTAGAAAAAAGTAGGAATGGGTAGTTCAAAAATAGATAAATTTGGAACTTGATATATTATTGTCTGTGTTGTAATTAGTAATTACTAAGGGAGTTTTTTTTAATTCAAAAGTACTCTACTAAGTCCTCAGTGTATAATTTTATTATTTCATGAATCATTAAAGATTCATCTCTGAAAAATATATTTTTTTCATTTTTTGCTACTTTTATATCTACTGAATTGCATGTTGATGCACACTAACAGTGAATGTGAAAAATAAATCATCTTTCAATAGGAAGATAGCAGTGAACATGTTAATGCAAATACTTTGGAATTTGGCCTCTGTATAAGCCATAATCAAAATAATAACCAAAATGTCCTGAAAACTTTTATCCATCTAACCAACCATGATGCCTTGGTTTATAAAGTGCTATTATCCTATTTACCCTTAATTTGGTGAAAATGGCACAAAAAGCATCATAATCAACAGGTATGTTAAATTATAAGTTAGTCACTCACATGATTAGAAATATGCTTTTATTCAAAATTTGACTAATAAGGTGAGTGCAGTGGTACACACTTATAATCCCAGCAACTCTGGAGGCTGAAGCAGAATAATTGCAAATTGGAGGCCAATTTAGCAACTTAGCAAGACCATCTCTCAAATTAAAAAATAAAAAGGGCTGTAGATGGTGCTCAGTGGCAAAGCACCACTGGATTCAATTACCTTCTCAGTACTACTACTACTACTACTACTACTAATAATAATAATAATGGTATTATATCAAGTGAAAAATCTTTGCACAGCAAAGGAAAAAAAATCAACAGAGTGAAGAGACAATCTACAGAATGCAAGAAAATATTTGCCAAAATTTAATCTGACAGAGGGTTAATATGCAGACTATGTGAGACACTCAAAAAACTTAGCAGCAAAAAACAAGTCATCTAATTTAAAACTGAACAAATAATTTGAAAAGATACTTGTTAGAAGAAAGACAAAACAGTTCAATATCTAAGCCAGTAATGACACACAAATCAAAAACTACAATGAGACATCACCTTAGCCCAGTTAGAATTATTACCAAAAAATGTTATAATAATAATGAGTGCTGATAAGAATGTGAAGGAAAATGAATTCTTATACAATGGTGGTGAAAATGCAAATTATTAGAACATCTGGAGTATGAAGGTTCCTCAAAAAAACTGAAAATAGAACCACCCCCCCATATGATCCAGCTACCCCACTTCTGGGAAATGAAAATGAGATGAGCAAATCCAAGAAATACCTGCACACTCATATTCATGTGGCATTATTCACAATAGCTATGATAAAGAATCAACTGAGTTGTCCATGAACAGATGAATAGATAATGGAAAATGTGTTATATATACACAGTGGAGTATTATCTAGACATTAAAAAAATAAAAATGAAGTCCTTTCATTTGCAGTGAAATGGATGAAACTAGAAGATATTATATTAAGTGAAATAAGTCAGACACATTATGTTCTCTCTCATGTATGGGAGGTTTTTTTTTTTTGTGTGTGTGTGTGGTACTGGGGATTGAACTCAGGGGCACTCGACCACTGGGTCATATCCCCAGACCTTTTTTGTATTTTATTTAGAGACAGGGTATCACTGAGTTTCTAAGTGCCTCGCCATTGCTGAGGCTGGCTTTGAACTCTCGATCCTACTGCCTCAGCCTCCCAAAGTGCTGGGATTACAGGTGTGTGTCACCACGCCCGGCTCATGTATGGGAGTTTAAAAAAAAAAAACTGACCTGAAAGTAGAATAGTGATTAGTAGGGCCTGGGATGGCTGTGGGTGGGATTTGGTCAGTGCACACCGTATGCATGTGTGGAATTATCACACTGAACCCCATTAATATACATAATTAATATGTGTTGATAATTTGAAATATTATAAAATAATTAAAAAATGTTTGTTATCCAACAGAAAACTCCAAATCTGACAATACCTCAGGTGTGGCAAACTTCTTTTCTATAAAAAACTAAGTAATATGTATTTTAGACTTTGAGATCATAGTTTTCTGTTGGAGCTATTCAACTCTGCTGTTTTCACACAAAAGCAACCCTTTTCAACATGTAAGTGAATGGGCCTGGCTGCTTTTCAGTAAACCTATGTTTACAAAAAGAAGGCATGCTTTTCTGTTTGACCTCTGGGGCATAGGCTGCTGACCCCTGATACAGCCTGGAATTTATTTATATGCCTCTAAAGATCCATGGACTAAAGTCTGAGAAACTCACTCAGCCTGATTTTCATACATGTTTTTCCACAGGGATATTATCATAACTCTTAATAGAGAAGGCTTAAAATGAAGGATGTATGTTATCTAAGGTACTGGATAATAAAGAGGAAGAAAAAGGGTTGATTATCATCATACTTTGTGGCTGAGTATTCACAAGTGAGTTGCACAGATTATCATCCCTACCATTAACAGCAAGCAAAGCAGTAAGAGGGATCATTATTTTTTTTATTAAATACTCAAAAGAAATTAAGAAGAAATAGCATGTTTGAAAGTCAGAGGTCCCCAATTGTCAGAGAGGTCACTGAGATTCTTAACTTATAGACTCTTGACCATATGTGCAAGAATGAGTAAACAGTTAATAGTTTTCACTCTTTTCAGGGAAGGGAAAATGATTTATAGAGAAGGAGGAAAAGGAAGTGGAGCAAGAGAAGGAAAATGAACCCTTCAAATTGTTAGGTTTAGGTCATATTTAGAAAAATTTTATCTATTTTAAGAGCAAATGAGAATTCAGGTCAAACTGCCAAAGTCTGACAATGTAACTCTCAATGCAAAGGTCTACACTGGCATGGTGAGTGTGTCAAGTGCACTGGGGCAGAGGAGCATGGGAGTGGGGTGGGTTTTTAATTAAGATGTGGAGGCAAATTAGGTGATAGACATCTTTTGGAAAATTTCATGAGCTTAATCCAACAGAACTGAGAGAAAGATTAAATGTAGTAATTAAATAAATGAATAAATATGACCCAGAAAATTCATAAGTCCTAGCATGCCCTTAGTAGTTTGTCTAATTGGTACCCATTCTTTTCTATTTCTTACTAATATGACCCTATTTTAATGTGGGTGGCAGACTTTTTAAGAAGTTCTGGATCCCCATGTCCCTCGCAGTTGGGGTGAGGGGTGGGCACATGTGGTGATTCTGGTGAGTGGAAGGTCAATGAAGGCTGCTGGGAAGAGTCTCTGCCAGCAGGTGCCCATCACCTGTGATCACTCCTTCTCTCCCTCTATGACATGGAAGGACCAAAGACATAGAAGGGGTATGACATGAAAGGCTCTCTAACAGTTTCTTGTGGGTGTAAACACAACACTAACACCTGAAGGGTGAGAAATATTAAGCTGGAAAGACCCCAGTTTCCTCACAACATGACGAAACCCCCTAACAATGATAGACCTGCTTCTAACAGAGCTGCTTTATGTGATAGAAAAGTAACCTCCCCCAACACATCTTGGGTTTTGTATAACAAGAAGCTCTACCAATCTCTAAATAAGGCTAAGTATATTCATTAAAAATACAAACCCATCACCTTGTCAGAGCCCACTGAGTGAGCCAGCATTGAGCCCAATAGTCCAGAACTTCTGTGGTGCTCTGGGCAAATCTGGCACAGGTTATGCTGACAGGTTGAGGTGGGGCTTTTGGGCCCACCAGTCCTGTCATCTATTTCCCCTGTCCTCTGTGTCATTTACACCAAGAATACACATAAATACAAATGCCCTGATTTTATTCGCAAACACATTTTTATTAGTGTCAGTGCCAAGAAAACTACAGTCAGCATTTATTTATTTTAGTAGGAGTGAGAATAAATAGATGGAAAGCCAATGTATTTGATCTTAGAAGCCTTTCAGAAATCAGCATTTCAAGCGCTGGCCATTGAGAATATACACCCTTGTGTTAGTTGGGGAAATTATGATTTTCTTACAAATTCCTTTTTTCCTAATGGAGAAATTGAGGCTTGGAAATCACACAACCCTGAAATGGCAAAATCCAATTCAGATGTTTCCCTCTCTTATTACATAGTGACTCCAATCCTCAGCTGTGAAATGGAAGGTTTGCTTGGACACATCCTAAGATCCCTCCTAACGCCGATTCTGAGAATCCACCACTTACTGGAACCAGAGGAAAGCAAAAGTCATCTCAGGAAACTCAAAGACCCTTTTTGGTCCAGGGCTGCAATAAGATAGGTAAGACCTTCCAGTACTGAGAAGTCCTTCCTCGTCTTTTCCTGATACTCAGGGCTTACTTTTTACTGATAAAATTAGAATGTAAAGAATTGTTTGGGCTCAATGATCCAAATCTTTCACCTCAAGTGAGGATGTAAAAGGCATCTACACTGAGGATGAGCCTGAGAACATAGAGCCAAGATGTGCAGAACTGAGTCTGGCATTGCTGTTCCTTTCCATATTGCATGACTTTTGCCCTGCTCCAAGATGCTTAAAATATTCACAAATTTGCATAGGCTTCCTTCCCACTGCACATAGACTCCTTAATGGAGGATGTGTAACCAAGGACAGGGCTTCTGATAAGCATCCTTGGCAGGGTTTGTGTCAGGGCTGCAGGTGCCTGCTGAGCACTGTGCATCTGTAGCACAGAAGTATGTAGCAGCATCTGCAGCCTGAGAAGCCTTGATGGACAGGATGCTTCTTTGGGTGGAGGTGTCCAGGGTGGCTGTTAGTCTTCCACTGTGTTTTTCTCTCTCATTTGAACGTATTAAAATCATCAAAGCAGGACCTTTACCTGAAACCTGTCTATACCACTGCAGGTTGGTTATACTAGTTTTGTAACTACAGTTCATGGTGACATTTTCTCCCTCATGGATACTCAGGACCTGAGGACTCTCTCCTTGTTGGCTGTTCACCCCTAGGCAGAAACAAGACCAGAGACCAGAAATCACTAATTGAATTTCAAATCCCATTTCCAGTATTACAGGAAGACCTCACTTCTCTGGCATATGGACTCTAAACACTGGTCTCCCTGTTCCCATCTCCAGCAGTCCACACTCACTGGCCATCTGGAGCCCCAGAGTCACCAAACACACTCCCAGGAGTTTCTGCATCCTTCTTCTTTATTGGGATCACAGGAGCCACAGCTCTGGGACCTGAAAGGGAGCCAGATCCCTCAGTCAGAAGAGTTAGTTCCCATAATTAAACATTTATATAGTCTTCCGTCCTCCCCCCACCCCAGAGTCTAGAATTTTTTACCCAGCCAGTCAGCAGCAAACTCATTCCTTTGCTTTGAACACACACGCAACAAGCAAGTAAGCAAGGGTGCGCATGTGTGCAGACACACACACACACACACACACACACACACACACACACACACACAAAACCACAAATTGAAACTATATCTAAGAAGAGGGAGGCACTGCCATCTGATGGTGGCAACATAGTCCTGCTGATGGAATGTGCTCTGGATGGTGAAGTGTGCAGAGCTGACACAAAAGGAACCTGAAAGCTAGTGCATTCTCTGCCTGCATTGAATTCTGGTTTCAGCTTAAAGTAAAAGCAGATACAATTGAATTCAGGTAAGAACTCATGGAGGAAGAATGTCAGAGCCCAGAAATTACTGTATATGTTTGAGAAGCCCTATAAATTTCCTACTATTACAACAATTTCCACAAAGATTATGTTTTTATTTATTTATTTGTTTTCTTCTTCCTCGTCTCCTCCTCCTCTTCCCCTCCCCTCCTCCTCCTCCTTCTTCTCCTTCTTCTTCTTCTTCCTCTCCTCCTCCTCCTTCTTCCTTATTTTCCTTCCTCCTCTCCTCCTTCTCCTTCTCCTCCTCCTCCTCCTCCTGATAAAATTAGAACGTGAAGAATTGTTTGGGCTCAATGATCCAAATCTTTCACCTCAAGGGAGGATGTAAAAGGCATCTACACTGAGGATGAGCCTGAGAACATGAAGCCAGGATATGCAGAATTGAGCCTGGAATTGCATCCTGGCACCCTCTTCCTCCTCCTCCTCCTCCTCCTTCTTTTTTTTCTTCTTCTTTTTGCCTAATGCTTGAATGAGACTACGTGTGTCAGAGTTTTTATTTTGTGATCAATGGAAATAGACTGTGATTGGATTAAATTTATAAAAGGAACAAATTAGTGAATACTGAGAACTAGAGTCAATTCTACCAAGTCAGGGAAGCAAAGAAAATCAGTCTGGAGGAGCTCTTTTCTGATCATCCATAGGCTCCTTTTTGAAGC
Source organism: Tamias sibiricus (assembly GCA_025594165.1). Lineage (NCBI taxonomy): Eukaryota > Metazoa > Chordata > Mammalia > Rodentia > Sciuridae > Tamias > Tamias sibiricus. The sequence continues at coordinate 86,065,635 of CM046659.1, forward strand.
AGACTCTGCAGGTGTTGCCTGAAAGGCTGCTCAAGCAGGACAACATAAATAGCTGCAATTTTACTGTTCCCTTTGTCCTGTCATCTCTGGATTGTTGTAATTACTTCCACCCCCCAAAAGGAAACTCTTAATCTTTCCTTTATTTCATAAGTGGCTCCTGAGTCAACAATGGGAACAATGCACCTGTCTCCTGGGGCCCAGTCATGTGATCACATGTAATCTGCACAGTAGGTTACATACATGAAGTACCAGTTTCCTAGAATTGTATTAAGAAATTCCACAGACTGGCCAGGTGCAGTGGTGCACACCTGTAATCCCAGCAGCCTGGGAGGCTGAGGCAGTGGGATCTTGAGTTCAAAGCCAGCCTCAGCAACTCAGTGAGGCCCTGTCTCTAAATTAAATACAAAATAGGACTGAAGATGTGGCTCAGTGGTCCAATGCCACTGAGTTCAATCCCTCAACCACCTGAATAAAGAAAAACAAAACAGACTGGGTAGCCTAAACAACAAACTTTATTTTCTCACAATTCTGGAGGATTTAATCAAAAGTCTAGGTATCAGCAGCTTTGGGTTCTCCTAAGGTCTCTCTCCTTGGCTTGCAGATGGCCATCTTCTCATTGTGTCCTGACATGGTCCTCTTTGTTCTGTCTGTGCTGTCTGTACCCTGATCTCCTCTTCTTACATGGACTCAGGTTATTTTGGATGAGAGACACCCTAAAGACACTGTTTTAACTGAATCACCTCTTTAAAGGGCTTATCTCCAATACAGTCACATTCCAAGGACTCAACATATAAATTTTGTGGAAACATAACTCAGTGCATAACAATGAGTAACTGTGGCTTTCAGTTTCTATGAGAGGAGGAGGGGGCACAGGCAGAGAAGGAGCTTTGCAGTCCAGACATGGAGGTCAATTTGAGATCCATCAACTCTGTAGCTGTCCATGTCCTCTGGGCAGTATTCTCTTGACTGCAAAATATGAAAAAAATAAGTAATATCAATACAGTGCTACCATTTCAGTGTTGTAGAAATGTTAATGATGAGATAATAAAGTGCCATTTAGAGCAGGGCCTGACAGTGATGTCTCAAAACATGCTATTGCTAAAGAAAATGGGTCCTGATGCTGAGCAGTCAAAAAGAGTGGCAAAAGACTTCTAGAAAATTTTGTAAATGTTTCAATATTGAATTTAAGATATTCTGTATGGAAAATGAGCAAGTAATTGAGCAGAAGGAAAAGAAGGTAGAAAAAGAAAAGAAGAAAAGGAGACTGGGGGAAGAATGTTGGCTGGAACATGTGTGGATTGTAGAGCACTAGAATAGAAGCCTCCAGCATGGCCTGGGTGGGATCACAGCCACAAATCCATTTCTGTTTGGAAAAAATGGGAGTTTTATGATCAATAAACTGGTGGGGTTTTTGTGTGTGTGTGTGTGTGTGTATTTTAAAAGTTTAAATTTTAACCTGCCTATTCCCTGCTAGTTTTTGAGAGATTTTCCAGGAAATAAAGAAAATAATTAAGAGATGTCCCCTGACTCTAAGAAATCCCAAGACTTGTCCAATTTTATAATACAAAGAGGGCATGAATCCAGTTTTATCAATATTTGTATATATTTGACTACATATGCAAAAAGTATCTAGCCTCTGGGAAGGAGAACTGTGAAGTCAGCTAACTAGAATGAAAGGGGACTTATTCATTGTTCCTTTGCTGAAACATGAGAATTCAGTTCCCATTCACAAATGAAATAGGTGAAAAAGAGTAAAAGATTATCTTAAAACATTTGTTTTATTGCAAGAACTCAAGTATGATGCAATATTAGAAGATCAATTAGTATAAAACATCAAGTTAAAAATCTATATGATTTGCAAATTTAAAAATATCCAACTTCAAAATATTTTCCTGTTTTATTCCAGGAACTCAAGTATAATGCAATACTAAAAGAACCATTAATATAATACATCAAGTTAAAAATCTACATGCTTTGCAAATTAACAAATATCCAACTTAAAAATAGATTCCTGATAAAAAAAAAAAGTCTTCATTATTAAGATAGACATATAAACCTATGGAACATAACAGAGAGACCAGAAATAAACACATGCATACCCACTGAACTGTTCTTTGTCAAGGGCATCAAGAATAGACAAGGGAAAGAAGAGTCTCTGCAACAAATGATTGTGGGAAAACTGGATATCCACTTGCAAATTAATGACACTTCAGGTAGTACTATACACAAAAGTTAATTGGACACGGATTCAAGACCTGAACGTCAGTATAAAATGTGACACTTCTAGGAAAATACAGGAGAGGAGTTTCTTGCCCTTGGCCTTAGCAATGATTGAATCATGGATATGATATCAAAAGCACAGCTTTCAAAATAAAAAGTAGACAAGTGAGACTATGGCATCTTAAAGAGCTACTTCACAGCAAATGAAACAATCTACAGAGTAAAATAGTAACCTATGGGGTAAAAGAAAATATTCACAAATCATGTCTGATAAGAGTTGAATCCCCAATATATATAATAACTCCTGCAACTCAATAGAAAAAATAAAAATACTTATTTGAAAGGACTTGACTAGACATCTCCCCAAAGATATATAAATGGTCAAATATATGTATAAAATGTGTCCAACATCACTAATCATCAGGGAACTGACAATCAACATCATAAATCAGGGGATTCTAGCTCCCCATTGTGTATTCCTTTTTCTTAATGAACATGTTTTTATTTTATTCACACTTAACATGATTATACACATCTATGTGTCTAACACAATCTTCACTGTTACATTAAAAATACAGAACAATAACATTCAACATTAGGTATTTCATATTTATATATTTTTCCTTCACAAATATGCTATAAGCTGTGAAAGTCAAACACACTGAGGCTATAGAGTCTTGAGTTAGCTGAGCTTATCAAACACCTTTAAAAAAATAGGACAGTTCAGTGCAATAATTATATAGAAATTAGACCATTTACTTAAATACTATTTTAAGATATGCTTAAAGAATGTTACATTAGAACTGCTAGTTCAATTACCCAGTATCTCCTGTATAAAAAATGAGACAATCTGCTAGATGCTTTGGGGAAAGCATGTGCAGTGTACTCTGTGTAATGAAGTGTGTTCATACACTAGAGTTGCCTGCCTTGTCAAAACAATGGTTTCTAATTTTAAAAGTTACAAAATTCAAAACTACCAAAGAAAATAAAACAAGCTGATTAGGCTTCATTTCATTTTGATGAAAATGCAGAAAGGAGACTCAGCTTAAAATATATCATTTTTATTCTAAATATAATTGTCAAATTTTATCCACAGCTTTCAGCATAGTCCAATCAGGTGGTGAATGTATTTTTTTTTTTTTTGCTGTTTAATAATAATTTACATAAAATTAAGCTCTTCTATGTCCAGTGTACAGGATCTCATGTGGCTTAGAGCCCTCTGTTTCTTAGCTGCACAGAAGAGAGCTCAGCAACAGAAGCACTGATTGTGAGATGGTGAGCAGTGAAATTCCTAACGATACCCCTCTGAGACTATCACACTCACCTCTGCAACTATGAAATTAGTGCTAAGTAATATTTCATCTTCTCTGGCTTAAAAACATGTGCCTTCTACTCAGTCCTACCAGTTTGCATGCTAACTATGATTACGGAAATGTTTTAATTTATTAACAGAGTCCTTTGTAAAAGTATTTTAATTGAAAAATTATCTTTATTTAATCATGCATTGTGTGTTTTTGGTATCCTTAACAACATCAGTTGAATATACATGCATGGGCTTATTTCTGGGCTCTCTATTCTGTTCCACTGGTTTGTATGTCTGCCTTAATTATAGTAATCAAAAAATGATAGTTTTGGTTACTGAAGCTTAGTAATATTCTGAACCCAGGAGATGTGATACCTTCAGCTTTGTTTTTCTTTCTCAAGATGGTCTTAGCTCTTCAGGGTCCCTTGTGCTCAACATCACTAATCATCAGAGAAGTGAGATATTACAATTAGATTTCACCTCATTTCTATGAAGATGGCTACTATATGAAAAAGAGAAGCAAACCGTGCTGAGTATGTGGAGAAATTGGAACCCTTGAATATGACTGTGGGAATACAAAATGTTTTATCCATTAAGCAGCATGGATCTTCTTCAAAAAATTACAGATAGAACTACCGTATGATCCAACAACCTTGCTTCTAGATATTTATCAAAAATAACTGAAATCAGAGAATCACAGCCTCTGGGACATGAGTCCTCTCTGTTTCTCCTTTGCTAACAAAGCAATAAACCTTCCTTTTTCCTCAAAACCATGTCCTCATTATTGGATTGGCATCTGGAACAAGGACTGAGATTTCAGCAACAAATTTGGCACCCCAGATGGCACCTGAGAGCAGTCCTCATTCCAGCTTTCTTGGGCAGGCCTGGCTCTCTAAGAAACCCCACTTCCATTTTGAAGATGCACAGTGGCTGGCAAACTTGTTGAGAGCCAGCTGCAAGAGAGTTAGGAGATGGGTGAGTTTTCCTTGGGTCAAACTGGAAGAGCTATTCCTGTGAGTAAAGGGAGGGACTGAGGGACAATCCCAGTAGCTGCTGAAGCTTCTTTTGCTTCAGAGAACTCCTGCCTTCTCTCTCTGAATGGTACAGGTTTCTCCATTGTGGTCCACTTTGAGAAAAAGGAAACTGAACTCATTAAATTTGTGACACCATTGGCCATTTGCTAAATCCACTGATGTGCAAGCTGAGATCCTTGAGTTCATACATCTGGTTTTTCTTCATGGGAACATCTAGTCACTCTTTCTGGGGAAATCTGTGGTGCCACTGGTGTAGGAGTCATGGTTAAGTGGGAATCAAGACCCTAGGGATATTTACTCCTTTCTGATCTGTTCTAGATTCTCATCTGTTTGTGGGCCTTGGGTTTGGGAATTCCCTCTGATTATCTGTGTTTTTGTTTCATTTGTTTCTGTTACTGCCTATTTTAAGACATGGAAAATACTGTGTTAATCCTATCAGTAGTTACCTGGGGAAAATCTTAGTCAATTTAAAACTTCCCATCTGTTGGCCATGGTTTTGGGGCTCCTCTCTAGTTGTCTCTCTCTGTGTTTCTTTTTTTGTACAATCTTGCAATTGGAGTTGGTCTGTCAGATGTAAAGTGAGTTGAAGAAAGGGCCACCTATAAGTCTGTCTAAGGTAATGCTTTACTGTAATGATCTGGCTTTTGAATAGCTTTCTGGATTATTGTACAACTTTCAATTGGAGTTGGTATGTCAAAAGTAAATAGGAGAAATTTGTATGTGCATATCTGTCTGTTTTGCAGGTTTCTGTCTGTCAGCCCTGGTTTCAACTGTTCTCTCTCATCTGTGTTTTTTATATTTGTTACTGGCCCTTTAAGACATAGGCCATGCTATCTTGATCGTACCAGTTTATTCAGCAGAGAGATCTTGGCTGAATGGGTCACCTATAGGTGTATGCCTGTCTAAGAGAAAGATGGTTTACTGTAACACAATCAGGTCTTTGAATGATTTTCTGGGTTATTAGGCAATCTTGACATCGAAGTTGGTCTGTCAGGGGTAAAGTATATGAAAGTCAATCTGTATGCACAGAAATTTATGTGGTTGCATGATATGGGGTCAGAATCATCAGGAACTAAATTGAAGGTGCCAAAAGGCACTGCCTCTGGTGTGCAAGGGTAGCAGGATAACTGAAGAAACTCCCAGAACTGTTTCTCAGTTTGGACACAAGCAAGGACACTAGCCCTAACCTGGAAAAAATCCCAGAAAAGCTGCCTAGGCTATAGAAAAATGTCCAAAGAGAACCTGGCCTCTGCCCTGCCTACCAGCCCCTTTTGCACATGGAGAGTGGAGGCTGCTATCAACAAAGGATGTGGCAGTAGTTTCCAGCACTGTTTATAAACTGGGAGCAGGAATAGTCTCCCCTTTTAAGATCTGACAAAACACCTCATTTGTCCAGGAGATATCCATCACTGAAGCAAAGCAGTTCTTGCTATCACAGTATCTCCTTAAACTAATTGCCCAGGGAGATGGAAGAATAAACAACTGCACTTAGAAAAGAAAAAGACAGGAACTAAGGACAACCATGTTTTGTGTGTTTTGTAGGCAGCCTCTTCAAAGGGATCTTCAAGGAAACCTAAAGAAAAGGATGAAAAAAGCCTCTTCCATTGAATATCATTATGCCTTGTATTAAAAAAGGGCCTCAAAGGAGACTTTGGGTACAATTGACAGTGGCAAACTCACTTAAAGATGATGGCATCGTGATAATGATAAGGCAGACAGGTCAAGCTCAAAAATATACTGTGCTCCAAAACCTTGAATGCCACCTGAGAGAGAAAAGATTACGTCACAGTCTTTATATATGCTGGATCATCTGATCCCTCTCCTGGTATGAAATTTCTTTTGTAAGTTACATGCACAGATAACATTGATAAAGATTCTTTCAGAATATGAATTTTTAAAAGGTTCTGAAACTAAAAATGATAGAAGAAAGTTATAGGTATGGAAATATTTTAGTATGAAAAATTAAAAGGTGAAAGAAATGTTTCTGGATAAGAAAATACTTTGTTGGTAAAGGAATATTCTTGTGTTAAAATCCAAGATGAAAGAGGATAAAACTAAGAATGTAAAGAAGTCATGAACGTTTAAGTAAGTCTCAGAAGGTTTGCAGAAGATAAATCTCAAAAAGTTTGTGTTTGTGATTAAATTGGCTATAATTAGTACAAAGTTATTTGAACTTTAATGTACTGATATGAAGGAAACACTAAATCATTGATCTGCTCTTATCTATCAAGATAATTTTCTTGTATTTGTTAGGTTTTATTACTTTTGGAAATTAAGTCTTAATGGAATTAGGGCTTGTACCTTTTTGTTTGTTTGTTTGTTTTGTACCAGGGATTGAACTCAGGGCCACATCCCCAGCTCATTTTTATATTTTATTAGAGACAGGATCTCAATGAGTTGCTAAGTGCCTTGCCATTGCTGAGGCTGGTTTTGAACTCGTGATCCTCCTGCCTCAACCTCCCAAGTGCTGAGATTACAGGCATGAGCCACCACTAGTGGGTTTGTACCTGTTTTAAAGTCTTAAATGATTACTTTGTAACTGGATAAATAAACAACTGTTTTTTGGATTATAACAATATATTTGACACCATAAATATATGTAACTACGTATGTTTATGCATCTGAAAACTATAAGCCTTGTCTAAATGTTATGTAAAAGTTTATAAAATGAAAGTTTATGTAAGCTTGCTGGCAAAATCACCAATAAATCCTCCCTTTTATACATTCTATCTGACATAGAAGGGCCACACTGTCACTTGAAGACTAGTATTATATCCATTTTCTTTGGCTAAGTCAATTTCTGATCATTAACACTGTTTCCTAAATGTTTAAGAGATTTAAGGCTAACCATTGATTTTTGCTAACCCATGCAGACCTGTGATTATTGTTACCATACACCATGAATTCTAAAGTGTACTTTAAAAGTTAAACTTAGTTAAATGTAAAGCTTAGAAGAGCACTTTGCCAAGTTGGTGTTGTCCAAACTGAAATGATATGTATCAATAGTCTCATATTTGTATAGAAATAACAAATTTGGTTCATATTTATTCATGTCATTTGATGTTTTGTAGCTAGATAGAGTAACCTGTTGTCAATAAGTTATATATACAATTTTGTGTTACTCTTAACGCTGGAATTGGAATTTAACATATTTTTGGAATATAATAAGGAAAGCCTGGTCTGTTTAAAGGTGACATTGTAAAACATGGAAGCATTTTGCCACTTTTTCCACAAAAAGAAATTTAGAAGCTCTCTTAGCCTTTGTTTGATAGATGTAAAGTTGTATTGTTATGTGTGAAGTGTCCTGCCTTACCTGAGATAAGACTCTGCCTCCTACCTTACTCCACATTAGACTGGCTCCAAAATAGACTAGACTTGAGCTCATCTAGAGTTGTGCTCAGAAGATTGAATTTGTTGTGAAGATTACTATGACATCAAAATAAACAGGGTATATAATACATAACTAAATAAAGGTTTAAGATAATAGAAATCATTTTTATTGGTCCACAGTTATTACACATGGTGACTTTTTTGCTCTATTAATTTCATTTTGTATTTTCCTTGTAAACATTATAACTGTTGCCTGATAGTGTTTTGCAGAGGTACTCTTCCAATAAAATAACTTGAATTAATTTAAGATAATAATCCATCACCTATAGGACAGGTAGTATATAATGCTGACTTCCAGTACTAATACTAACCTCAAAATAAATGAAAGAGGTAACTCTAAAATTATAGATATTGAACTTATACCCTCTTACTCCCACTTTAAGACTGGTTAAACTAGCCTGCTGGGTATTTAAAACAAAACATAGAGACCAAAGTCAAGGAAGTAGAAGGGCCAAGGAAAAAGCAACCATCATTTTGTCCCTTGCACTCTAAGGGCAGCCAGGATTCAGAATATGATAGGACCCCTCTGTGGATCTGATGAGCAGGAAGATACAGAGGACCCTAGAGAACAGGAAGTCAACCAGTGCACATTGTGCAAAGAGTAGGGTCATTGAAGATGGAAATGTCCCTGATGTTTCCAAGAGAAGCCACATATGGTCAGGAAGACTCTGTGCCATCCTGGCAGGTGGCACCATGAGTAGAGCAGAGCTAAAGGAGCCAAGAGGTTTTGCACACATACTGAAGAATGATTTCTGAGAATTTCAGCTGACTTTGAAGAGTAGATAGGAACAAGGTCAATTTTGACCACCTTGGTCTTAAACACCTTATAGCCTAAGCACAGTCCTACATGGACATTTAAAATGAAAAGCAATGTTGTTATTTTTTAAATTAAACCTAAGCTATAGGGCTGGGGTTGTGGCTCAGCGGTAGAGCGCTCGCCTGGCATATGCACAGCCCGGGTTCGATCCTCAGCACCACAAATACAAATAAACCCATTGTGTACAGCTAAAGCAAATAAATAAATATTTAAAAAAACCCTAAGCTATAAACCTGTGTTAGCCCTACCAAAAGTAAGTAAAGCTGCAGGAAATAAACAAAGTGTTCTTGTGTGGGAGTGCCTGATAAAAATAATCACAAAAGACTCTGTTGTAAGTTTGTCCTGAGCTAATTTGAACCTGATATCATGGACTTAAAGATCCTCCTAACTTCCTACATTGATAAACTCAATATTTTTTTTTCACTCATATGAATACGAATTACTGTCTTCATGATTTTCAGAGACTGGCTTAAAATAATAATTGCTTTTTTGCTGATTGCTTACAAAAAGATGAGGCTTGGCTGTGTTGTTTATTGTTGTCTTAGCATGATCTCTGCCTTATATATGCCTTGTCCTGTCCCCTGCCACCTGCCACTGTGGACCTCTGGACTGCTCTGATGATGAATACCCTTAACTGTTCATGCACCACCTCCCCTCCCATAGAAAATAAGAATTTTACATTACTTCCCCCACCTCCACCCTCTTTCATCAGGAAGCAGTTTGGAAATGTCATCACCCATTTATCCATAGAAATGGAATGTAGAAATTGACATGGTCTATTTTATGCTTTTAATATAGCCCTTGCTGCTATGCCACTGCAACATGGCTTTAAAATGGATATTTTTCTTTTTCTTTCTCTCTCCCTGCTCTTCCCTAATCTCTCCCCTTTCCTATTCTCAGGGGAACAGGATTACCTTTCTTCCCCATGTTAGGCAGATTTATTTGTTCTTGAGAACACACACACCATAGGGGAGAAAATAATCCAGACTTTGGGGATGGTATCAGAAGTTCTCAGGAAAGGACTGTCTTCCAAATTAACCAGTGAATTACAATGCCAACAGAGAATACATTGAATGTAGCCTTTGAATCACCTCTTTAAAAGCCTCCTATTTTTGATGAGGGGCAGAATCACAACGTCTGGGATAGGAGTCTCTAGTGTTTCTCCTTTGTTACCAAAGCAATAAACCTTCATTTTCCTTTTTCTCAAATAAGTAAGTAAAAGCAAAAAAAAAAAAAAAAAAAAAAAAAAAAATTGAAATAAAGATAAAGGAGACACTTGCACTCCTTTGTGTGTTGCAGCACTATTTGCAACAATCAAAATGTGTAAACAACCAAATTTAAGTCAGTGGATAAATGATAAAGAAAAATATGGTATCTACAAAAACACAATATTATTCAGCCTTTTAAAAAAGGTGACCCTGTCATGTGCAACAATGTGAATGAACCTTGTGAACATCATGCTAACAGGATGGGGATATAGTTCAGTTGGTAGAGTGCTTTCCTCACATGCACAAGATCCTGGGTTTAATCCCCACCTCAACACACACACACACACACACACACACACACACACACACAATCATGCTAAGTGAAATAAACCAGTCCTAAAAGAACAAATGCTGCATGATTCCACTAACATGAAATATCAAAACTAGTCAAACTCATATCAGAGTAGATTAGTGGTAGCCAGGGACTAAGGAGATATAGGTTCAGGAGTATCAAGTTTCAGTTAGACAGGATAAAAAAAAAAAAAGTTTGAGAGGGCTGGGGTTGTGGCTTAGCGGTAGAGTGCTTGCCTAACACGTGCGCGGCCTGGGTTCGATCCTCAGCACCACGTACCAATAAAAAACCCATTGTGTACAACTAAAGCAAATAAATAAATATTAAAAAAAGTTTGAGAGATCTGCTGTACAATATTTTTCCCCAAGCTATCAATATTGAATTATGAAGATATATATATGTATATATATGTATATATATGTGTGTATATACACACATTTATATCTTTATATATGTATATTTTAATAGGTCTTAAGTGTTCTCACCACAATTTAAAATTATTCTTGTCCTTGAAAAGGGTAAGCCTGATTTAAATAAAGGACAATGAAAGCATAAATGTTGCATCAGAAAATCTCCAAACAGAAATGAAAAGGGATATGAAAGTAGAACTGGAAGGAGGGGCACACCAAGAAGGAACTGGATGATGTCTATAGCCAGGCACTAAATTTCCTTTGAGGCAATGCTAATCATCACAGTGGATGCTAGAAGTGACTTTTTTAAACAAAAGTGCTGCTGGGTTTTTAACTTCAAAGCTTTTATAGCTATGATATACTCTCCTCAGAGTGTATGTGGGTGATGGGAGTTGGGGCATGAAGTTGTGGGGGAAGACAGGGGTCCCTCCTGGAGAAATGCATCACAATACCATCATCTGGGACACAGCCAGTCTGAAGGTGGCAGGATAAAGCCATGGAGGCAACTATTTAGGAGACAAATGCTCCCCAGGGCTCAGCCACCCAGCCCTCTTAGGCTTCAGAGAAAATGAAAACTTCTTGAAAACTCCTCAGCTTGAGCCTGTGTGTCACAGAAAGTCCCCTGTGTCAGGAGGTTTGTGCTCAGCTCCCCCTGCAGCCCCAGGCACTGTGTCACTCAGAGCACAGAAGTACTCAGCTGAGTCGCTCCAATGGGCTGAGAGCTTCCTCAGGTGGAAGGAGGTTTCATTTTTCCTAAATTCAGCCTGGAACCCGTTGATGCCTTTAACCAAGGTGTCTCCTGACACGTACTTCAGGAGGAGCTGGAGGCCTTGGCTGGGGCGTTGCTGGTACCAGAAGAGATAAGGTGAATAAGAAGATGGGTAGCTGCACCTCAGTTCCAGAGGGGCTCCTTCAGAGACCATGATGTGGCGGTCAGGCTGGGTCACTGACTGGGCTCTGCTTCCTCCTGTAACATAAATGCTGAGTAAGGAAAGGCAGCACAAACTTGGTTGTGAAGAAAAAGTGTCCCTTTTCAGTTTGAATCAAAACACGGTCACTTTCGTGGGAGGGGAGAGAAAATGGCATATACTCACTCAGGGTAAAAACCATTGCAAGTACTGGCACAAGCACCAGGAGCATGGCTGGGTGGTGGAAATGCTAGAGGTATCTGCTCAGGAGCGAAGATAGCGCGAAGCACTGAGCCTCTGGGGCATGGAGTGGAGAGTCGGGGTGCACAAGTCCCTTGTTTGGACAAGTTTCAGAAACAGTTAGAAACGGGTTTTCCTTTAAGCAGTCCAGATGCTCTCTGGACCTTGTTCTACTGACAGGTCCCTTATCTACACAGACATGAGTGAGAAACAGCAGCCAGTGGCAGGAAACAGCCAGCATTCAGTGGAAGAAGCGGATGCTCAATAAAAACAGTCGCCTCCCTTGTGCCACATCGCCCTCTGCAGGCCCAAGGCAGGACAGGGGATCTAGAGGTCGGGTTGTTCTCATGTCAGAGGTGTGATGTACCAAATTCAAGGGAATTTGCGTGTTCCTTTCAGAATCTGTGATTATGTCACCTTCTGCAGTACATGGTATTAATCTTAAAGTGAGAAGTGGGAGTTATGTAACAGAAGAGAACAACAATTTACCTAACCGAAAAAAATTTTCCCACAAGATTACATTCTAGACTCTGAAATACAGATGAGATAGTCTATAATATCTTGTAAAGCCATTCATCAGAGTGGGTATGAATCAGTGGCCTGAGGCTGAATCAAGTCTTCATATGGCCTCCAGCTGCTGGAGGCAATCATCAGAGTGAGAAAAAAAAACTCATTTCTTTATTTGTTTTAAAGAAAAAAAAAGTAAATTAAACAAAAAAACTCATACTAAATCACAGCCTAGATCACATTAATTAACCTATGCAAACTAATAAAAGCTATAAGTTTCTTCATAAGACAGAAAGAGTGAAGACTCCTTGGTCTAATATTTTTTTAAGATTGTGAGAAAATTATTCAAGTACCACATATTTAAGAAAAGGAAGTGAGAGACCAGTTCTCATTGGCAATAGTTGGAACAGACTGGTATATTTTGCTCAATTATTGGCACAGTACATGAAAATGAAGATTGACAGAGACCCACCTACAGAGACACCTATGTAGAATGATAAGGGTTAGGAAGATATGTTGGAAATACCTGATTCTAGAAATATTTTTTTAAAGACCCAAGGAAAGGTAGTAAATTTACATGAACTCAATAAGGCAGGAGGGAGTACAACTAGCAGACCATGAATGAAGAAAACTTGTGGAAGGTACAGAGGATGCGGGAGAGGTTGTCAGTGACCTTCACCTGAGCTAAACATGCAATGGTCCCACACAAATGGGAAAAGGGACCAAACATATGAGAGCAGTCTGCCTTATGGCTTAATAATAATAAAACTCTTCCCTGCCTAACTTATTTAAGCATAGAGAACATTGTAACCTAAAAGTAAAATATGAAATCAAATTAGGAGAGAATCATTGGTGATATGAGAATCTGACCAACAGGGATTCTTTTCCAAAATAAGAAGAAATCCTTTCTGAACACCACACCTACTGAGACCAGCCTGAAACCACTTGTCCCTTGGGTTCTAATTTGTGTAACCATCCTGCATATAATTTCTTAACATATGTAAGACCAAATCTTATAGTCAGTTTGAAATTTTAAATGTTATTAGAATGTGCTTCTGATTAAAATTTTCTAAATATATGTACTTATCTCTTATCTGTCAAAAGTTCTAATTTACATAAAATTTAGAAATATAAAAAGATAGGCAATTAGCAACTCAGAGGATTCGAGTGTTGCAGCAACTCCCCACTAGTGAATTCAATCAGCAGTTCTGAGGCAAACTGAAAATAGAAAGAGAATTAATAGTGGCAATTGAGGGTGGCAGTTTCAGGCACACTGTGGCTCTGTTGGGGAGGGAAAGCACTCCTCCAACAAGCTAAAAGACATTCTGATCAACATATCAACAATCAGAACAGAAAATAAACTCGGTAAAGCTGAACCATGCATACTGAAGAGAAAGTTCTTGACTCTCCAACTGGATAGAGAACCAGCAATCTCCATCAGATGTATTTGAGCCTCCACAGCAGAGATGGTCAGAGTGGGAAAGCAACTGACTACTTAAAGGGACTCAGTGATTGTTCTTCCCAAGTCAGCATACTAGGAATTCCTGCAGCTTATTATTGTTTTTTGGAAATGATTTTATGCCACCATGCTTGTTACTTTACCCAGGCAGAAATGCCTCTGATAATCAAAGTTGATCATTTTGGGCTTTCACGTATAGAAAGACATGCAGGAAGAGATCCCATCAAATACACTTGTGAATGGCTAACATTATTCTGTTCTTTACCTTTAAGAATAAAGGCTGGGTAACAGTGTGAACTTCCTATGTCATTGTGCCCATGCTTCACACAAGGTGCCTTCTTGAGTGGGGTTGGAAGGTGGTATGGACTGTGGGAATGCACATGAATGGGAAGCCTTCTCAATAAGATGGAAACACAAGCAAAGAACAGTTCAGTTGCTCCTTTTCTTCCCTGTGTATAATGCCAGTTTGAAGATGGACGAACTCTGTCAGCCATTCACACTGAAATCTTTAGACTTCTCAGGTGGCTTATTTCAAATTAGTGAGAACTGAGTGCCTGGGTGAAAGGGGCCTACTATGCTCCACACACAAGCACAGCAGCAGGATGGAGGACACAGAGGGAGGCTGCTGTCCCCTTCACACACTCACATTCAGTCTGTTCCTTTGTGTCCCTCCCTCCTGCCCTCAGCACACCTACTCTCTTTCTTAATCCAGAACCACTGCAGGGCCTGATGGGATTGGTTTCCTTCACTCACATTCCCACTGCGATCTTCACACAACTCATTCTGGGATGTGCTTTTCCTTTCTCTCTTTCATCCATCAGTGGGCTCTTGTCTGTTTTCCATCTTAAAATGTTGATACATCCATCTTACCATTATGTAATAACGTTCATCTGTTTATTTCTTTTACAACTTTTTTACGTATTTATTTTGTTCCTTTTTGCCTTGAGCCAAGGGAAAGTTATGACTTAACACTTCAACATTATACTTCATTGATTTATCAATTTCATGATAATCTCATAAAAACTATTGGGAAAAGAAACTCTCTACTTCAACAAGCAAATTTCTTTAAGCTCTTTAAGTATGTAATTTCCAAATTAAAATGATTTTAAAAGGAAACGTGTATGGATTTTGTATATGGGTTATATACACATTTTTGGGGGGATGTCATTAAATTGCCCAGACTGGCCTTAAGCTTGTGGGCTCCAGCAATCCTGCTGCCCCAGCCTCCTAAGCAGATGAGACTCCAGGCTTTCCTATGCCCTGAATGTACAACGTGTTCATCCTTGCCTTGATAAAAATCAATCAGACTTTCTGCCACTGAGTAGTAATCAAATGCTGACTTAAAGACCCAACAAAAACAATTGTAGAGAAGAAAAAGTTTATTTGACAGCTCACAGTTTCAGAGTCTTAGTCCATAGAAGGTCAGCTCCATTCCTTGGGGCTCCAGGTGAAGCAAAACATCATGACAAAAGAGTGTGGTATAGGGAAGCAGCTCACATGGTGATCAGAAGGCAGAGAGAGACTCTGCTTTCCAGGTACAAAATATATAGCCCATAGCCACACCCCAATTCCACCTCCACAAGCCACACCCTACCACTTAAGTTGACATTTAATTAATCTCTATCAGGGGATTAATTCACTGATTAGGTTAAAGCTGTAACCCAACCATTTCTCCTCCTGAAAAAGCCTCTTTGCTTAATGATGTCTAAAAGAGATGTGAAAATACTTTGGGTTCCCCCAGCATGGTGTTATGGCAATCAGTCAAAAAGGAAAACCACTGTTCTTTCCCTCATTTGTGTTAAGCAGTCTTTATTTTCTAAGTAATAAATTGTGTAGATGTATTTTGTAATCTACAAAATACTTAAAAGCTATTTCCACTCCACAGGCAATTCATAAATTAAAGTAAATGCTACTAATTTGGGGTCCATTTGAAACATGTAAGCTGCACTATTTAAAAAAAAACATGAAAGTAAGAAACAGCTTAAGATGCCTATGAGATATTGTCACATGTACCAACATAAGAATTTAATCATATAGGAATAAAGAAAAAAACAAAATGCTGGCTATCTATTTATCTATGTCATTACTTTTACCATGATCATGATTTCTCTATGTTTCCAAGCTACTTCCATGTACCATTACATTTCAGCCATAGAAGACTCTCTTTAGAATTTCTTGTAGAGAAAATTTGCAAGTAAGAACATCCTAAGTCTTGTATATCTTGGAATATCTCAATTTTTCCTTTATTGTGAAAAATAGTTTTGTCAGATATATAACCAATGGTTGACTTTATTTTTTTTTTTTTTTCTTCTTTCAACAATCTCCTTCCACTATCTCTGGTTTACATGATATATCACATGACATTGACTGTCAATTTTGTTAAAAATCCCCTGCATGTTATTAGTCACTTCTCTCTTGTGACTTTCAAGATTTTCAATCTGTTCTTGTTTTCAGCAGTTGGATTATAATATGTCTCAATCAGGATTTCTTTGCAATTATCCTCTCAGTACATGTTGAACTTATTGGATATGTAAATTTGTGTATTTCATCAAAGTTGGGGAGTTTTTGGTCTTTATTTATTCACTTATTCTTCCTTACTCTTAAATTTCTCCCTACCCTTTTTAGATTTCTATTGTACTTATGTCTGTACAATGTGGAAATATCCCACAGGTGTCTTAGGATATTTTTTGCACTTTCATTTCTCTGTTCCTTAAACAGTACAATTTCAACTGATCTCTGTCCTAGTTTGAGGGTTTTCTTTTTTGTTCAACTATGCTATTAAGTCCCTCTATTGAATTTGATTTTGAAATAATTTTCTCTGCATAGCCATTTCTCTGCCCTTATAGAGTTCTAGTGTATCTGGAATACAGACAAGCCAGTTCCATTAGTACTTCAAGGAGCCACTGGACAAATCAAAGTAGTTGAGCACTATTCTTTGATAACAAGGCCCAGTGTGTTGCCAACAGTACCAGAAACCCACACCAGAAATGTGTGCTGACATGTAAATGTTATCTTAGAGCTAGTGATGGGAAAACATGGAAAAGGTAAGTTAAAACACCACCAAGTTTTCCCAAAAGTCTTCTGTTATTTATTTTATTTTATTTTATTTTTTTGATTGTTTACTTGGTTGCTAGAAACTTTATATGGTGTTTGGCTACAGTAGACTAGTTATTGTCTTAAAGGTTTCTGTATTGTGATACTATCCTTTTCATGGCCTTTTGCTATAAGAGCAGAATTTTCTTGGAAATTATTCTCTGTACCCACTGTTATTCCCAGGTTACTTGCTTCTGCAGGAACCAAGTGGTTTATATGAAACCAAAGAAAACTCATGCTATGTTAGGGACTTAAGAACACATCGGCCAGAAGGGTAGAGAACTCTAAGTCTTTGGCTGCTTTCCACACCCTGTTACAGACCTGACCTAACCCAGAGGTGTTCCCCTGATGTATCATGGGAATCAAAACTACCCTAAGGATAGGGTAGGGGGCTCTGCCAATACGATTTGCATTTGCCCATGCTCATTATGTGTCCCTGTGTTCTTTCTGCTGATTGGCCCATGTCCTCTATAAACGCTGTCCACCTTCTTCAATAAACGAGTTCCAGCACTGACCAGGCTCCTGGCATTTCCTGGCTCTTCTGAAGATGGGGGAGGGAATGCCAGCCACCTCTTACCTTTCCCAATCTCACCTTATTGCGGAGGTGTGCTTTCCCAGCCTTCTTTGCTGGACAGAGAAGGTTTGTCCCGGGTCCAGGGAGAGTTAAAGACCTCAGCCCCTGTTCTAAGTTCTCAACAATGATAGACTCACCAGTCTATCATTCCTCAAGTACCAGGCTTCTCAGTGTCTCTCTCTTCTTCTTTCCACATTTTTAGTCTTTTTATTCTTTATGTTTTACATAATATCCAGAACTTTTAGCTGTATATAACAGGAAGAATAAAAGAAAGTATATCTACTACAAGTTTCTAAAAGTGGAAGGCATGATGCCTCTTTCTTTCTTTCATCTACAATCTGGGGCCAATGTGATTGGTACATCCTCCTTCTACTAATTAGATCAGAATGGTCTTAAAACTGAATTATTGTTGAGACTGGATTCACCTATCTGGTAAATATGATCCTAGATCAAAAGAATAACTACCATTTATTTGAGTTCACTCCACTTGAGTTCCTGTACAGTATCCCAAGAGAGCCAGATAGTGACTATCATGGGTTTCTGTACATGTCCTGAAAATACCCTTGCTCTTTTCCTTCTAGACAATAGGCTAGGATGTGACTAGAAAATTACTGTTCAAAGAAAAAAAAAATAAAGCAGAGAGAACACACTGATTTTGTTCTGGTAAAGGAAAATAAATTACCCTGTCATCTGGCAAGGGAAAACCCTAGATTCTTGGAGATGGAAAGGGATAGGAGAATAATATTTTCTGTGCTAAAGCAAGCGCCACAACCCAGCACTGTAACGACATGATTTGCTGGAGTGAAGCAGCAGCTGCAGCTGGAAATCTGACCTGCTTTTCTTTTGTCATTCACTACCACATTCTATGAAAACTGAAAATTCATGTAAGGATGACCTCTCCTGTGTTATTCTACTACATCAAAGGCAACTTCCCAGCCTGGTGGCACATTCACACACTGTACAATAACGCAAATCAGCACATTTTTACTCATCTGTTATAATCAGTTCAAATATTTGCATGGGATTAAGCCAATGTGAAATAAAGGATGACACAGGCATAATCATGGTGAAATAATACAATTAATATCAAGAGAGTAGAAAGTTTTAATCCATCCTTAAGTTTTCTTGTTACTTTTTTTTAATTACCTTAATTACATCATCTTATCTTAATCCAGGAACAATTACCATTGTTGAAAATTTATTTTCTAATAACAATTTGATCATTGAATCAAAGTCATATGATTTAATTAATGAAATTCTTACAACCAGTTGGTCAGCTACATGCTATTACAAATTATGAACTGTAGGTGCTCTAAGTCTAAGAAACTCTGTCCGTGCTTACATCATTTAGTAAGTGACAGACTCAAAACTCTGATGCCTATGATTTTTAATCACTTTATGAAACTTGCCAGTCACTAAAGTAACCAAAGCAATGCCTGTGTTGGAACACAAAACTCACAGGACATTCCTGCAAAGAAAATTGAACACTATAAACAAAGTGAGAGCCAAGCCTCATGGGGAAGCTCTCTTGTGTTTGCATTTGTCTCTTGTTCATTACTCCTTGTATCTACAAAAACACCAGTCACTTATTCTTATTTAATAAATAATTATCTAATGAATAAATTCCATGTAGTCAGTCCTTCAAGACCTAATTATAATTTTTAAAATTAATTAATTAACTTATTTTTATTCTAATTTGTTATATATGACAGCAGAATGCATTACAATTCATAGCACACATATAGAACACAATTTTTCATATCTCTGATTATATTCAAGGTATAGTCACACCATTCATGTCTTTATACATGTAGTTAGGGTAATGATGTCTATCTCATTCCACTGTCTGTTCTACCCCCATGTCTCTCCCCTCCAACCCCTCCCTTTTGCTCTATCTAGAGTTCATCAAATCCTCCCATGCTCCACCTCCCCCAACCCCATTATGAAGCAGAGAAAACCTCTGACATTTGTTTTTTTGGAATCAGCTAACTTCATTTAGCATTATATTCTCTACCTCCATCCATTTACCTGCAAATGCCATAATTTTATTCTCTTTTAATGCTGAGTAATATTCCATTGTGTAGATATACCACTTTTTTTTTATCCATTCATCTACTGAAGAACATCTAGTTTGGTTCCATGGTTTAGCTAGTGTGAATTGTGCTGCTATAAACATTGATGTGGCTGTGTCCCTATAGTCTGCTGTTTTAAAGTCCTTTGGGTATAGACTGAGGAGTGGGATAGCTGGGTCAAATGGTGGTTCCATTCCAAGTTTTCCAAGCAATCTTCATACTTCTTTCCAGATTCTTGGCACCAATTTCCAGTCCCACCAGCAATGTATGAGTATGCATTTTACTCCACATCCTCGCCAACATTTATTGTAGTTTGTATTCTTAATAGCTGCCATTCTGACTGAAGTGAAATGAAATCTTAGAGTAGTTTTGATTTGCATTTCTTTAATTGACAAAGTTGTTGAACATTTCTGCATATATTTGTTGGTTGATCATATATCGCATTCTGAGAAATGTCTGTTCAGTTCTTTGGCCCGTTTACTGTTTGGGTTATTTGGTTTTTAGGTGTTTATATTTTCAAGTTCTTTATATATCCTAGTGCTCTATCTCATGTGTGTGGGTAAAACTTTGCTCCCAAAATGTATGCTCTCTATTTGCCTTACTGATTGTTTCTTTTGCTGAGAAGAAGCTTTTTAGTTTGAATCCATCTCATTTATTCTTTTTTTAAAAATTTTAAATTTGTTTTAATTAGTTATACATGACAGTAGAGTGCATTTATGCACTGTGATATATACCTAGATGGGATATAATTTCTCATTTTTCTAAGTGTACATGTTGCAGAATCATATTGGTTATGTAGTCACATATATACATATAGTAATAATGTTTGTTTCATTCCACTATCTTTCCCATCTCCACATCTCCTCCCTCCCCTCTCTTCACTTCCCTCTACCTAATCTAAGGTAATGCTATTTTTCCCTAGTGCCCCTGCTCCTTATTGTGAATTAGCATCTGCATATTAGAGAAAACATTCGGCCTTTGGTTTTGTGGGATTGGCTTATTTCATTTAGCATGATATTCTCCAATTCCAACCATTCAGTGGCAAGTACCATAATTTCACTCTTCTTTAAAGCTGAGTAATATTCCATTGAGTATATACACCAGATTTTCTTTATCTATTCATCTATTGAAGGACACCTAGGTTGGTTCCATAGTCTAGCTATTGTGAATTGAGCTGCTATAAACATTGACATAGCTGTGTCACAATAGTATGCTGATTTAAAGTCCTTTGGGTATAAACCAAGGAGTGGGATAGCTGGGTCAAATGGTGGTTACATTCCCAGTTGTTTTCTTTTTCTTTTCTTTCTTTTTTTTTTTTTTTTTTTTTTGTACCAGGGATTGACCTCAGGGGCACTCGACCACTAGAGCATATCCCCAGCCCTTTTTTGTATTTTATTAGAGACAGGGTCTCAATGAGTTGCTGAGTGCCTCGTCATTGCTGAGGCTGGCTTTGAACTCGTGATCCTCCTGCTTCAGCCTCCCAAGTGCTGGGATTATAGGCATGCACCACAGTGCCCGGCTTCCATTCCCAGTTTTATGAGGAATCTCCATACTGTTTACCATAGTGTTTGGACCAATTTGCAGTCCCACCAGCAATGTATGAGTGTGACTTTTCCTCCACATCCTCGCCAACATTTATTGTTGCCTGTATTATTGATGATTGCCATTCTGACAGGAGTGATTCTTGATTTTATTGCTTGCACTATAGGAGTCTTATAAAGGAAGTCAGGGCCTAAACTGACATGAAGGAGATTTGGGCTTACTTTTTCTTCTATTAGGTGCAGGATCTCTGGTCTAATTCCTAGTTCTTTAATCCACTTTGAGTTGAGTTTTGTGCATGGTGAGAGATAGGGTTTAATCTCACTTTGTTGCTTATGGATTTCCAATTTTCCCAGCACCATTTCTTGAAAAGGCTATCTTTTCTCCAATGTATGTTTTTGGCACCTTTTTCTGATATAAGGTAACTGTGATTATGTGGGTTTGTCTCTGTGCTTTTTATTCTGCACCGTTGGTCTACCTGTCTATTTTAGTGAAAATATCATGCTGTTTTTGTTATTATTGCTTTGTAGTATAGTTTAGATTTGGTAGAGCGATGCCACCTGCTTTACACTTCTTGGTATGGATTGCTTTAACTATTCTGGGTGTATTATTTTTCCAGATGAATTTCATGGCTGCTTTTTCTATTTCCATGAGGAATATCATTGGGATTTTGATTGGAATTCCATTAAATCTGTATAGTGCTTTTGGTAGTATGGCTATTTTGACAATATTAATTCTGCCTATCCAAGAACAAGGTAGATATTTCCATCTTCTAAGATCTTCTTTAAGTTCTCTCTTTAGTGTTCTGTAGTTTTCATTGTAGAGGTCTTTCACATCTTTCATTAAGTTAATATTCAAGTATTTTTTTTTTTTGAGGCTATTGTAAATGGGGTACTTTTCCTCATTTCCCTTTCAGAGGATTTGTCACTGATATACAGAAATGCCTTTGATTTATGGGTGTTTATTTTATATCCTGCTACTTTGCTGAATTAATTTACTAGTTCAAGAAGTTTTCTGGTGGAATTTTTTGGGTCCAAGACCTAATTATAATTTTTATTTCTTCATAAGCTTCCATTTATCCTTTTGTGCTACAATAACGTTCTGAGAATACTTTTTTTTTTTTTTTTTTTTTTTTGGTACTGAGGATTGAACTCAGGGGCACTCAACCACTGGGCCACATACCCAGCCCTTTTTTGTATTTTATTAGAGACAGGGTCTCACTGAGTTGTTAAGTTCCTTGCAATTGCTGAGGCTGGCTTTGAACTCACAATCCTCCTGCCTCAGCCTCCCAAGTGCTGGGATTACATGCGTGCACCACTACACCCAGCCCTGAGAATACTTTTAATATTCATTTGTTCTACATATTTTGTTCCATGTACTTGGATTTCTACCTATTGATTAAATTCTTATTCCTCAATTTATCTTTTTCCTCAATTTATAAGCTTATTTTGATCATTTTATTTTGTGTAAAGCAAATCAATATTCTATACTGCTTATTAGTAGAATCAAAGTTCCTGTTGCATTACATTGTACATATGAGGATTTCATAATCATTCTATTTTTTTTTCTTATTATCTGCTCACTGATTAGCCAAAAGGAGAATAACTTTTTCTCCCTGAACACAACTTCTCAAATTCTTAACAGAAACTGTCATAATAGTTGTTATTATCAGATAATGCTTCCTAAGCACTTATATGGACCGGGTTTCCACATGTATTAATTTATTTAATTCTCACTACAACTGGGAGTTAAAAAGTTAGTAATTTGGTTGATTAATGATAAAGGCTTTCAAGTTCAAATTTGAACACAGGCAGTCTGGCTCCTAAATCCTTGCTCTTAATTACTGACTTTATACTTCTCATTTTTTGTCCATAATCAATAATCACATGACAAATGATCAAATAATGGTGTTCTTTTTTATTTAAACTGAAATGCTCCATGTATTGATGAATTTGTGAAGATGACCTATTTCTCATGAAGTCACAGAGCAGACTCAGCAGCATAGCACTATTTGATTGAAATAGGTTATGGAGCAGCTGGGGATATAGCTCAGTTGGTAGAGTGCTTGCCTTGAATGCATAAGTCCCTGGGATCTAATCCCCAGCAACACACACACACACACACACACACACACACATACACACACACCTCAAAGGGTTTAGGGAAATGAGTACACAGAGGAAAGGTCCAGACTGGACACCCTTGTCAACCTCCAAGAAAGGAGAAAATGGGCTTTGAGGGAGAGAATACTACAAAGAACCATTAGAAACAGTGATATTTGATTTTGATTATCTGGGTGCTTTGATTTCTCTCAGATGAGACATAAGTAATTCACCCATTGTAGACTCTCTCATTGCAATGCAGTGAGCATAATGAATAGCATTGGATTCCTATAGAATGATCCGAGATCAATGTCTTATTCCTCACTGTTTCACTGGCTTCAACACAAAGAGTCCAGCTATGCAAGTCAGGCAGGTGCTAAGGCTGCATTCTAATGGAGGTCTGGCTTCAAGGGCTTTTCACAAGGTTAGTAACACAAATGCTTAGGCCAGTTTATTGCTTAAAGTTCTCTCTCCACAGATTCAGAAAAAGGATCTCCTGAATCCAGAATCAACCTGTAACTGCTTCTCAGATACATAGTTAAATAAGTAATTCAGGCCCAGATATTTGAGTGATTCATGTGTTACTTCTACCTTTCCTCTGCCTTCGAGATCCCATTATCAGACCCTGACTCAGAACCATGCTAGAAAGAAATTCTAAAAAATTAGTTACAAATTTCTATTATGATATGGAGAGACATAAACATATCCTTTTCGTTAACAATATTTTATATCCCTATGTTGAGTAATCAACTATTCCTTTATTTTAACTTTTTGTCTTGCTTAATTTTTAATGTGCTATTCCTCAATTCCTCAGGTACTTCCAATTTTATAGGAAGTAATCATTGTTTACTTTGCAGGTGGTGGTGGACAGTGTGTGGTGGTCTGTTACTTGTACATTTCTCTCCTTTCCAAATATCCTCAACACACACTGACATACACACACAGAGAGAACATCCTTTCCCAATGATTCAAGGGTAAGAAGGTCACTGGTGCTTCTGATTCCTAAAACTTTCCATAAGGTTGGTGCCTTCTCCCACAGGCCTCAGTTTAACTTCCAGGTTTGCTGTGGAAACTTTCATTTCTCCATGTATTTCTCACCCTCAAAATTTCATTAACATCACTACCATTATTTTTTCTATATTTTATGGGATTATGCCCCTTTCAGTTTCTTTCCTGTGATTTAATTGGGTTTCACAGTGATACTGGATAAAAATGTACAAGTAGTCTTCCACTATGCCTGACAACTAGCCCACTGGAGGCCTTGTTAGAAAACCAGATGACTGGCCAGGACTCCTCAGTCATAGACATGCTTTAATGGTACTTCTGTTCCCTTCCTTTCTTTTGAATGTCAGCCTGATTTACCAGAAGGACTCACTTCTTCTATGTGATGAAAGCCGCTTTCTCTTGCTGTATTTTTGTTGCATGTGAGATTCTGTTTCTCCTCCTATCCTTTTTTTCCTTTCTTTCTCTACTAAGAACCCTGCTTTTTTTTTTATGTTTTCCTGGATTTTTTTCCTTCCTTTCTTTCTTTATTTTGGACTGTTGCCTTCATATCACTTCTCCTTCTACACTCTGTTAGGGAGACTGATCCCACTGTCTTGGCACATTTGTCTCTCTAAAAACACAGATATATTTACCTTGGTGACCTGGAACAAGCTGTGGTGGCTTCATGGATGGAAAACTCAAGGGATACAAGGTTCAGAGCAATGTCAGAATGCTGCCCAAATAGGAGCCACATTTCCCAAATCCCAGTCATCTCTGTGCCACCTTAACTGCCATACTTTAAGGACTCCACATTGCCCAATGATAATGTAGACTTTATTTGCCCACAATAAAATTGTTTTCCAACTTTTAGGAAAAAAACAGTTGTGGGACGGGACTCTGTCTACTTGGATGAGTACACAGATCACCTTCTTGTTTACATGGTTTTACCTTGAAATTACTTTGAGCCTGCATAAAGAAGTAACAGTGCCAGCCTCTACTGTTACTGTCCCTAAAAGAGCTGAGCTGGGGGATGTCCACTCTTATTGTTCTGCTCTGAGAAACTGAGCAGCACACACCACAGACTGCTGAAACCAGACTGAATGCCAGAGGCAGATGCTCAGCAGCCAGGCCCCTGGGTGCTGCTCAGAGTTTGTGCTCAGCTCCCCCTGCAGTTTCTGCCACTGTGTCACTCAGAGCACAGTAGTACATAGCCGAGTCTGACTCTAGGACAGAGGCTTTCTCCAGGTGGAAGGAGGTGGTTTCTTTCTTGTATGTGGCTTCAAAACCTTTCTCACTTCCCTTATCATTGGCCTTCATGCTTTCAGTAGGAGCTGTGGAACTTCTCCAGGGTATTGAACATACCAGAACAGGGAAGCATACCAAGTGGATGAATAAGTGCAGTTTATAGTCAGGAAAGACCCTTCTGACATGGTCACTTGACCTTCCGTCTGGGTCACTGATTGTCCATGGGTCCTTCCTAAGGGGAAAAAAAAGAGATCTCTGTCACCTTGGTGATAAAACTCTCAGATAAATTTATGGTTAAAGACTTGCTAACATAATAGAAGAAAGACATTTTACTCACCAAGTATCAAGAGCATCACCATCACTAAGCCTGGAAAAGCATTCATCTTTAAAGTGTTGACTAAATAATATTCTTGATTCTTAACATGAAGAATGTTGAAGTCAGAGAGAAATAGTGAACCTGAAGTTGTAATTTACACAGGAAGTGAGCTTGGGTTTGGAAGCTGTGCCCCCTGGTGGGCAGGGACTGAACTGGGAAAAATGATTTCCTGAACTCCTTCCAGAAGTCAGAACTAAGTCCTCATCCCCAGCCTCATTTATAAGCACATATTAGTCTTCAGGTGGCCATTCTAAATCTATGGGACATCCTAATTTCTAAGGTCTTTTTTGTTCTTACAACTCTACCTGACATGTAAATGCTTTTGTTGAATATTTTGGAATGTCTCTGTATCTGATAAAATAGCAGTTATCCTGGACATTTTAATTCAGGCCTTTATATTATCATGCATCTTTGTGGGTCAACCTACAATTCACTGAAATGTCATAAATGTGTTTGGGGTTGCAATCATATGAAGTAATAAGAATTCAAGACACCAGTGGCGAGGCACTTAGCAACTCAGTGAGACCCTGTCTCTAAATAAAATACAAAAAAGGGCTGGGGATGTGGCCCAGTGGACGAGTGCCCCTGAGTTCAATCCCCGGTACCACTCAAGTCACTATTCAGAGATGATGTGTTTTTCAGCACCGTACTTCATATGTGGAACAGTGACTGACATTTCCTAGGTGCCCAATTAATATGAATTAAGTAAAAAATAAATAATAATGAAATAGGTGGATTTTGATTGAGAGGTTACTACTACTAGAAACACCATAGTTTCTCTGTCTTAAAATGATAAACAGTACATTTTTTAGAGCTTTTTGAAGTTGGGAGGGGGCACACTATCTAAAGTATACTCAAATATTCCATAATTTCAAATAATTGTAAAGCAAGAAGTATGACAGAAGAACATGATAATTAAAACAATTGGATCTCTATGAAGTGATCCAATATCAATGTCTTATTCCCCACTGTTTCACTAGCTCCAACACAAGGAGCCCAGCTGTGCAAGTCAGGCAGGTGCTAAGTCTGCACTGGCCTCAGGGGCTTTTCACGAGGATGGAGGCTTAGCCCAGTCTGTTGCCTGGAGTTCTCTCTCCACAGATTCAGAAAAAGGATCTCTTGAGTCCTAAGGACTATCACCTGTAACAGCTTCTCAGAGACATAGTTAAATAAGTAATTCGTGCCCAGATATTTGAGTGGTTCATGTGTCATTTTTCCCTTTCCTCTGCCTTCCAGTTCCCATTGTCAGATCCTGACTCACACCATTCTAGAAAAAAATTCTGGAAAATTAGTTACAAATTTTTATTTTGATACATGAGGAGACAGCAAAATATGTTGGGATGATGTTGAAATGTTAGCAAAAATAGTACATCCCACAGTTCAGTTTCACAGAATAAAAAGTTCTAGAGATATCAGCTGCTAAACAACGTGAATATAGTAAACTGAACAGTACGCTTAATATCATTAAGGTGGTCATTTTTTAAAGTCAGTGTGTATTAATTATACAGAATGGTGAGTTTCACTGTGGCATATGGGTATATGCATATAATAAAATTTGATAATATTTACTCCTTAGTACCTCCCCTTATTCTGCTTTCTTCCTTCCCCATATCTCCTCCCTTTACCCTATTGGTTTCCATTCTATTTTCATGAAGTCCTTTTTATTTACTCCCTCTTTTTCTACTATCTTCCACATAACAAAGAAACATAAATTCCTTGTCTTTTTGAGTCTGGCTTATTTTACTTATCATGATACTTTCCAGTTCCATCCATTTTCCTGCAAATGACACAATTTTATTCTTATTCATGGCTGAATATAACTTCATTCTGTATTATACACCAGTTTTTCATTATCAATTTATCTGTTGATGGATACCTAGGGTGATTCCATGACTTGGATCTTAGGAATTGTACTGCAATAAACATGGGTATGCATGGATCTCTAAATATTCTGAATGTAATTCTTTTGGATAAGTACCAAAGACTGGCATTGCAAGATAATAAAATAGTTCTGTTTTCAGTTTTTTTGAGAAATCTCCATACTGTACCAATTTCCATTTCTGCTAATAGTGTATAAGTCTTCCTTTTTCCACATTCTCACCAGCATTCATTGTTATTTTTATACTGTGTAATTGCCATTCTTTTTGGAGTGAGAGAGACTCTTAGTGTAATTTTGATTTCATTTCCCTGATGGCTAAATATATGGAATACTTTTTGTGTAATTGTACACCAAGTGTACTTTTTTTTTGAAAAGGGTCTGTTTCATTCATTTGTCCATTTGTTGAATAGGTTACTTGTTCTTTTAGGGTTGAGTTTTTTTTAGTTTTTTTTTTTTTTTAATATATATTCTGATCATTAATTCTGTGTTGGAAGAGTAGCTGGCAAAGATTTTTCTCCCATTTTGCAGGCTGTCTCTTCATACTGCTAATCCTTTTCTTTGCTGTGCCAAAGCTTTTTAAATTAATGTTATCTAATTTACTAATTCTTGCTATTATTTCCTAAGCTATAAGAACCTATTCAGGATATCATTCCTTGTGCCTATATATTAAAGTGTTTCACCTGTGTTTTCTTGTATGAATTGGAAAACTTTCTGGTCTTTTATCTTTGGTTCATCCTGAATTGACTTTTGAACAAGTGAGAGATAATGATGTAATTTCATTCTTCAATATATGGATATCCAATTTTTCCGGCACCATTTGGTAAAGAGGCTATGCTTTTTCCAACATATCATTTTGTACCTTTATCAAATATCAGATTACTGTAATTATGTGTTTTGCTATGTCTTTTATTTTATTTCATGGTCCACATGTCTGTTTTTATGTCAGTATGAAGTGGTCAAATATACGTTGTGTGTGTTTTTTATCACAATTTAAGATCGTTTTTTTAAATTGTAAAAGATGCTTTCTTTTAAGATTTCTACCCACACTTCTGCTTTACTAATGCAAATATTAGAGTAAATTACAAGGCAAGTTCACTTATTGACCCACCACCACCATTCTAATTTTAGGGCATGAGAAAGTGGGGTAGAGGTAGAAGGGGGGATGAGAGAATGAAGACTTGGGACTATGGAACATTGATTGAGAAAAGCAGGACTAGAGGAGTGGATTAAATGATTTTGGAGGAAAGATGAAGGGAAGAACAAGAGCAGAGAAAAGAGAGAATTCATTCTTTTGTCCCTTCACAATGTCTCTCCAAGAGTGGCAATTTTATGGGTAAGATTGATACAAGATTTGTACACATCAGATTTACCAGTAGAATAGAAGTTAAGCTCTTTCATCTCAGATGTGGTAACAAAGCCATAGGTGGAATAAGTGTCAACTGAAAGCTGGTCACACAAAGGTACTCACTGGTCACTATTTTGAGTAATATAAATAAATGTCTTTTTATAAAAATCAAGCTTCACTCTTCTGTTCTTCTTATTTATAATTTCTTAGTTAAAAATTTTATCTATATTCACGGGTGAATATTTTTATTGTTCTCTCTTTATAAAATGTTGGATTAAGGTTAGTTTAGCTACATAAAATAAAATTTAAATGTCTAGGTAGTATAAATACACTACAACTTTTAAAGGTGGAAATTCTTAGCTATATAACCAATGTAATTTTTGTAAAATACCATTTCTTTATATTTGGAATACAAACAAAAATGAATACATAAAATAAAATTCAATAGCATATGTATACACATAGAAAAGAACATGTAGGAATACGTTTATATAAATATAATTTAAGATAAAGATAAGAAACTTCAAATATAATTGAATAACACAAAATGTCCCTGAATCAAGAAAAATAACTTTTTTTTCAAAATAAGAAGTAATAAGTTAATATTTCATATGACACATTCTATTAATGTAATTCCAACTTTCTGGTTTTAAAGCATTTTGTTTGTTTCCTTTGTTTTAAAGGAGGTTATTGAATGTGTGGAAAATGGAGCACAACTGTATTTGTGTGAAAAATAATTGTGCAAGAATTATCAAAATCTTCTTGAAAGTGTACTGTTGAGGAATGATTTATTCTAACAGGTAATACAATTTACTATAAAACTATTTTCTGAGATTACCACAGAAGGAAAAAAAAATAAAGGGAACTAAATAAGTAATGTGTAAACATTAGAGAAAGGATAATATAATATATTTCAAAAATGGTAATTAGGAAAAAGTATGCCTAATTATGTACAAACAATAAGTGTACATTTCTGTGGGTGAGATCCTCCATATTTGCTCACAAAAGCAGTAATTTTCAATCATGTATGGATATAGACAGTGGCAGGGAAATCTTCAGAATGGAAGCTGAGCTGTTCACTTTAGAAGTTTTAAGACAGAACAAACTCTGAGGACTAAGTATGTTTCATAGTAGGAACTTCCAGAAAGTAAATATTAGGGGCTGTGTAGGGGCTCAGTGATAGAGTCCTTGCCTGACATGTGTGAGGCTCTGGGATCCATCCCAGCACCACAAAAAAAGAAGAAAAAACAACAACTAAATAAAAATGTGAGCACCATTTACTCTTAAAAAATAAACTTAAACCAAACTAATACATTAAAT
The DNA here is from genome assembly GCA_025594165.1 of Tamias sibiricus. Lineage (NCBI taxonomy): Eukaryota > Metazoa > Chordata > Mammalia > Rodentia > Sciuridae > Tamias > Tamias sibiricus. Next base: position 86,096,012 of record CM046659.1, read on the forward strand.
AGTATTTAAAAGGCATGTATTTTTAAAAAGGAAATATACAGAGAGATTCCAAGAACTTCTTTATTTAAAAAAAAGTAAGGTAATGTTCATTCAATGAATATTTATTGGACAAATTGATCTGAATATGTAACAATTCATACAGATTCTTATTAATATTTTTCAGCCATATGATTCTGAACTTCCTTAGCCAATTCTTGTTTTGTTTTTGCAGCTGCTCTCCCTTTTCAATATTCTGTCAATAATTATGTGTCTACCTTCAATCCAAAGATTTGGGAATATGGCTGGCTTCGATTAGTGATAACTCTGATGTGGTCTATGAACCTAGAGGGCTTCCTTAGAGTGTTTCCCCCCTCCAGCTCCAGAAATGAGCTGCCACAACCCTGGCCACTTCCTGTCTAGGTGGCCATTACCTGCTTTGGTCTCAACAGCAGGTGGGTGTCTTAGGAAGACCTTTGGGTTTTTGTACACCTCCCTCCAACAGTCCTCCCACTGTAGCATCTCTCAGTGCACAGAAATACACCGCTGAGTCGCCCAGCTGTGAGGCTGAGATGACAAGCTGCATGGATTTGCTTGCCTTCTGCAAATTCAGTGAGTAGCGACCTTCTGTGGCATTTTTCTGACTGTAAGAGTACTGATGAATGAGGAAGACCATTTCCCCCACTGCTGGGCTGCTTGTACCAGAAGGAACCATAATCTGTAGTACTGGTGTCATAGGAGCAGAGCAGGCTCACAGCCTACTTCTCCTGCACCCACATGGCTGGCTGGGCATGAGTTACCTTCTGGGAAAAACTGGATCCTGAAGGAAAAAGGACAGAATCAGAAAGTTGAGGGACAAGTGGTTGGGACAAAAAAAGTGCATTTTTACACACTGTTAATCATCCCTCCCAAAGTCCCTTTAAGGCTACCTTGTCCCCCCAGTCCCTAGGTCACAGAGGAGGCCCCTTCCCACAGGGACCATCCCTACCCAGCCCCTGGGATGCTAAGACCAGCTTCAGCAGCCTGGGCTGCACCATGTTTGCCTTCTTCCTTCATAAGAAATTCTTCTTTGACTTCAGGGCTTTGCACTGGGAGGGGAACCTGAAAAAGTGAGGGAGGGCACTACTCAGCTCCAAGCTGATGCTGTACCTGAACAGGAAACAGAGGCTTCCTGGTGCAGTTAGTCAGTGTGTGTCTTGTCAAACATCTCTGTGTCCTGGCTGATGATCTCACCCACCAAGACTCGCTTCTTAATTTAACTATTAAATTAATAACCATTGGAAAGCAAACATGGCATACTGATTCCAAAGCAAACATGATTCCACCAACTGTTGAGCTCAGTCATTGCACCTATGATGGCACTGGGAGATGGCACATGCTTGAAGCACTTTGTGTGATGGATTATGGAGACAGGTGAGAATCCATACTCATGTATACTCTCACCTATGTGTGGTGTATTTTATTTTCAGCTAAAAATAAATCATTTTGTTAACAGAAGCCTCAGTTGTGTTTACTAATCACTGCAACACTCTTCACCTGCTTACTGATATAATAATATTCCCCCTCACTTCCAGTGTCTGCTCAGTTACTTATCTTGGACCAAGCAGCAGAAAAATAAAGAAAGAAATACAATCAGCGAATACTGTCACAAATATTCCCTTCTTTTTTCAATTTAGATTTCCCTGCCCATATCTGTTCATGAAGGCCAAATTAGGTACCAGAGTTTGGTCCAGCAGGTTATCCAATCTTTGAATTCTTATTGTTCCTTTTGCCCCAACTGGAAACTCTGATGAACCACAGCAAGTTCCCATATTCTGTATGCCCAGACATGCAAGAAACCTATACTGAGTTACCTCAGACACCTCCCTAAGACAGCTGATCATAGCATTGGAAATTGTGAAAAAAAAATCCTGTTTAATGTGCACATAAAGATAAGAACATGTCCTAAAAACATTACTGAACAACATGATAAGCAATGAAGACCCATTGTTGGCCATCCCCTGTATCTTGGTTCAGTAGCCAAAATTATCCTCCTTCTGTCAAAATAGTTTTATCCTTGTCTGGGCTGGTAGAAATATCTTCAGATATTGCACTGAAATCCCCATTAAATATGATGATATCACATCCATTGCAACTGTTCTGCTTTCTAAAAACACCCAACAAATTTCCACCAGGAGGTTGACTAATTTATGAGATTATGAAGTTCTTCTCATACTATTTAAATTCAATGTAGTTTTCATTCAAAGGAAATCACATAATTGTACTTCTGTTATTCAAAAAGCACCCATATCCAAAAAAGATATTAATACTCTCATGCCAACTTTGTTAATTAATTGTGTCTTATCTTAATAATTGAAAAAGGATAATGTCAGGTAAGTATCGTGTATTGGAAATAGACATCAAGTACTTGAAATATTTGATGGTTTTATGCTAATCTATGAAATTGTGTCATGAAGACACAGTCCCACACTTTATAATCTTGAGACACCATAGAAACTAAAGCATGGTGATGCTTGGACAGATGATTGTGTTAAATTAAACATGACTTTCTGACTAAAGGTCTTATGCAAGGAATATAGCTCAGTGGTGGAGCATTTGCCTAGCATATGTGAAGTCCTGAGTTCCACTCTCAGTACCACAGAGAAAAAAACAAAAATTAGGTGAAATTAATTACTGTAACAGACATGCTTGAGCTCCCGCATCTTGCGTAATGCATTGTTAAGCTCTTATGGCCCTGATTCCCCCCAGCCACCCCACACAAAACTGTACGTTTTTCTTGCTGTGAAATAATCACCAGTAGGCAGAGATAGCTCCCAAACTATATATATTCCATTGTTTTACAAATTTAGCTAGATAAATAAACTCAGGATAGTCCATTCTTTCATCACCATGCCAACAGGCTGCCCTTCCTGGCATTTCATTTAATCAGCTTGTATGTCACTTAAAACCAATGACAGAATATCTGAAAATAATCCAGAGAAAGATGCCTCTGGAGCTGTGGAACTGTCCTCATTAAGTGCTATTTACTACTAGTTGAGTACATAAAGCACAAGGAATTGATCCTTGGTTGCATTTAACAACTAGTATGACTCATTCTTAAATGACAAGAATTAAAAAGTAACTCACATTTAAAGATCTTGACTATCTTAAATGACAAGAATTAAAAAGTAACTCACATTTAAAGATCTTAATTAAGATTCTGCAGAGACAGTCCTTAAGCAGGCAGTCCTCAGAAGATGAACATTAATCCAGGAACATTGAAACATACCTGCTCTGGTACAACTTAAACAGTGCTTCTGACACTGTCAGAACAGAATTCTCTAGCTGATTGGAACCACCCAGTGTGATATCTCCTGTGCAATCCTTAATTTTTTTACACTTTAAATAGTATTTTCTCACCTTAATGGTAGAATGTTATATATTTCTTATTGATCCTACTTTTTTCTCATTACTAACAAAATAGTTTGATTAGGTGTAGGCTTTACTTGAGGCAATAGTCACACTAGTGCTATAATTCCAATCTACAAAGCCAGTAGTAGTAAATATATAAATACATTTATAAATATATATTAAATATATAAAATAAGTGTAGTAAATATATAAAATTGTTCACATACACTAGAAATAAAGATAAGGGAGCAATGAAAATTAAATGAGAAGGGATAAATTCATCTTTCATTACAATTTGGAACTTTATCAGGAAAGAAAGACATATCAATGAAAATAAATACATTTATTTATGATAAATTTTGTTGTATTTTAACTTAAATGGTTATACAGTGAAGCAAATTACATATTTTTTTCTGTAGCACAGTAAGGTTTTTGTATGTTTGAAAATAATGACTAAAACCTACTCATTTGACAGAAATTCGTAATATGGTATATTTAATTACAATTCTTATGTTATATATTATTAGATACCTGGACTTGTTCATCCTACATATATACTTCTATGTATCTTTTTTTTTTTTTTTTTTTTTTTTTTTTTGTTTTTTTGTGGTACCGGAGATTGAACTCAGGGGCACTCAACCACTGGGCCACATCCCCAGCCCTTTTTTGTATTTTATTTAGAGACAGGGTCTCACTGAGTTGCTAAGTGCCTCGCCATTGCTGAGGCTGGCTTTGAACTCGCGATTCTCCTGTCTCAGCCTCCCAAAGTGCTGGGATTACAGGCGTGCGCCACCGCGTCCGGCTTCTATGTATCTTTTGATCAAATATTAGAAACACATTGTCTGGATACAAAATTATAAATTTCACATTTTTTGTATTTTACATATTTTATATTTGTCATGTATTGTTTTATACTCAGACTAAAGTCCACCAACAATAAGGATTATGTTGATCACAAGGGGTTATTTATAAGAGAGAAGTCTAAATAGCAAATATAGACTATCTTTAAAGCCTGGGCTTCAAGGAAAAACAGTTCTAATTCCCTTTAAGAATCAATTAAGCATAGCCGGGCGCGGTGGCACACGCCTGTAATCCCAGCACTTTGGGAGGCTGAGGCAGGAGGATCGCAAGTTCAAAGCCAGCCTCAGCAATGGCGAGGCACTTAGCAACTCAGTGAGACCCTGTCTCTAAATAAAAAATACAAAAAAGGGCTGGGGATGTGACCCAGTGGTCGAGTGCCCCTGAGTTCAATCCCTGGTACCACAAAAAAAAAAAAAAAAAAAAAAAAAAAAAGAATCAATTAAGCACAACTATAGGATTGCAATGATGTGCAGATACCTGAAATTGGATGCTCCTTCCCCCATGCCTTCCCTACACATTTCCTCAATCATCTGCCAATTTTCACTATGTGTGTGATTATCAAAATACCATATTACACACCTTAAATATACACAAAAATGAAAATTAAAAATTACTATTAAGCAATAATCAGCCAAAAATATTCTAACTCTTTCTGGATCCTCATGAACCCAATTTCTTATTATATCATTTTAATGCCTATATGATTATTGCCACTTTCAAAAATAAATATAGCAAATGTTATACTGGAAAGTCTATGCAAAGGAACCTACATGCTGCAGATGTTTTTGGGAAGCATCATGCATTGGATGCACAGAAGAAGACAGCTTAGTCTCCAGGCTGGGTAGACTGTGATGTTTAGGGAGAAGTGTTTGGCTCTCTTATCCAATGAAACAATGAATCTTTGGATTTGATTTATCTCCTTATTTGATCAAATGTCTATAATGATCTGGGTCCTTTTCCATTTTCCTGTTTATACCAAGGGAAGGAGATCGAAGCACTGCCTGAATTAAGTACAGTTGATAACAGCGCTCTCTCCCTCCTGGACACTCAGGGTGGAAGGATGCTGCTCCACCTTCTCTCCTTGGCTAAACCCTATGTGGAAAGTAAAAGAAAAAAATATGATGTTAGTATGTCATTACTCCAGAATTTTCCTTTTCTTTAGTGACTATGAAAAATCTGGATAAAGCCAGTCTTCTTCCCAGATGTCTAAAGAACATCTGCTAATATACTCTATTTCCCCCAAAATCCTCAACTCACAGTCCAGCTGCAGTCACAAGAAAATGAATAAAGTAAAGGGAGATGTCTTCATTGTTCTTCCCAATTAAGATCAATTGAGACTTGCAATCTACCCAGGAGAGCTACTTCTGTTATCAGGTTGTTCTTTTTGTCTCTAACAATTATAGTGACTTGTCTTATTTTCTACCCAAACAATAAGAAAAGGTCTCTGCTTCTAGCCAAAGCTTATTCATTCAGAATCCAATCAATAAACCCCCACCTATTCTGCACCAGCTGCGATAGACTGCCACCTTGTGGTCACATCCCTAACTACTGAACTCTAAAGTTAAAATTGTCTTTTACCTTATCAGGGCTAAGAAAGATACATAGAAATAGAAATAGGTCAAAGTTGATCCTAGATCAGAGATTATATTTACAGTAAGTATATATGATCAAAGTTGATGGTTGTGCATACTACTGACTCATTGTTAATAAATTGGAAATAGATGCTGTTGGTGTTGACAGGATGACTTGACATGTTTGAAATCAAGGAAGCACCATGATTCACTCTCACAAACAAAGGAATACATATAATACTTTTCTTTTCAGTCAAATCTAACTTTAAGATTTGTTCATCACACAGAAATACTTTCATGAAATGAAACTGTAAGCCAAAGATCAGTGTCAAATAGCCAGAACCACTGGATATTTGAAATGCACATTATCTCAGACTCTACTTCTCCAAGCACCATCTTGCCCATGACTCGTCATTCCCAGAGAACGGGCAATACCAAAGTAAAACCATGGGGTCTTTCTTCTGTAAAGATGCTTGTGATGAAAAGTAAACATCAAATGTTAATGGTAAAAGAAGAGGGGGATAATTTATTGAGTCATTAATATTCCAGAGAGTTTGACAGATAGATTGGGTTGAATTAGAATGAGAAATTTGACATGCTTTAAGAAAGATTTTCTTATTTCTCATGACTTTTATTCTGCAAAATCCTTAAAGAATGAGGAGATAATCTCACAAATCATCAGAGTACAGATTCAAAATATGTAACCACATGTAAGTGGTTGATGTGATTTTATTTTTTGCTATCAACATGGATTATAGGAATGTAAATGCAATGACTATTTTATATCTTCCCTGGAATTTCCTATAAACTATGAGCCAACCCTCCTGGAGTGGAGGGTTGCCTCGACCATTGATTTTTCTCCCAGTTTCCACTACTTTCTTCTTTCCCCAAACTTTCATAAAATACTTCAGCTGTTGTACATTTACATGATTATCTCCCTTTGCAACAAAAAGAAAACAATACCCTTTCTCATCTACTTTAGTTTTTAAAATATATTTTCTGAAACTTCTATAAGACAAAATGAAGGGAAGCATAACTACTGCCTGCCTGTGTCTTCTATAGGGATAGTAGAAATAGGAAACCAACCCCCCAAGCCAGCCATGAGCAAAGTTTTCTGGAAAATTAAAGTGATCTCATTTCTATAAGTCAAGGCCCCTTTCTTCTGATTTGTACTCAATCCTCTCCTTGAGTCACATAGAATTAATCTAATTCTTCATTCACATCTTGTGCATTAAAGATTTAAGGATACATATTATTATAAACATCAAGTTTATATATATATATATATATATATGTGTGTGTGTATATATATATATATATATATATATATATATATATATTTCACACATCTTCATTCTCTTTCTTCTATTGTCCACCAAGTCTTCATAGGATGGAATTATTCCCCCCCCTTTCTTTTTTTTTTTTTTTTTTTTGGTTCCAGAGATTGAACTCTGGGGCACTCAACCACTGAGCCACCTTCCCAGTCCTATTTTGTGTTTTATTTAGAGATGGGGTCTCACTTAGTTCTTAGTACCTCGCTTTTGCTGAAGCTGGCTTTGAACTAGCGATCCTCCTGCCTCAGCAGCCCAAGGTGCTGGGATTACAGGCATGTGCCACTGTGCCCAGCTAGAATTTTTAAATTCTTTATTCATTGGACAAAATTCCCCTTTCTGGTAGACAGATATTTTCCCTTGCAAGTTACGTAGACCAGGAAATGATTTTTTTTTTTGTTTGTTTTTGGCCACCTACATATACTGTCAGTTGCAGGAGGACAATGTTGCCCTTAGGGTCTCAATTTCATTACCCATTTTTGCTGACAATGCTTGAGTGATGCTGATGATGTTGGCATCCTTCCTTCAAGCGATGATCATCTGGGATAATGGATATACATTGCCACTTTTAGGAAACACCTTAGAAATCATCTGGGTATTTAGATGATCTCAGTCCCACAGCAGTCAGTGAGAGGGGGACTGATTTGCTGGTAGAATAACTATTGCTTAACCTGGGACTCCTTTCCTACCTAAAATTTCCAACACTTTCACAAACTGTGACTTTCTATTCTGGCAGTCAAACTGCTTGGACCAAGACTTTGCCAGATTCAAACTGTAGAATGCAAATTGGCTGGGTTTCTGTGAAATAGTTTCTCACTACTCATCAATCTTATTCTACAAGAAGGAGGCAGGAAGATTATCAGAGCAATTAAAAAATGATGGATTAGAGGAAGTCTGTGTTTTCTAGTTGCTTCATGGCTCATGATTCAAGCAGCAGCTGTTGCTTCTCAATGAGGTGGATAAAAAGGGGATTTACTAAAATTCAGTATCAGATATTCAAAGTATTAGAGACTCAGAAATACAGGTTCTTTCAACAAAGAACAAGAAAGAATATATTGGGGCCAAGGAAGTTTCAGAAGAAGCAGAGGCACCAGTTCACCAAAGAGGAGAGGAATACTACACACAGAGAGAGAAATACAATGGGAAAATTTGGCATGGAAAAATCTGAAGCCAGAAAAGCAGGTTGAACTTGACTGATCCAGAGCCTCACAGCTATCTGGTGTTGAAACTGTTCTGTTTATCAAGTGGCAGGCAGAGAGCTGAGGCAGGAGTCATCTTGAGGAGATAATATATAATCTTGGTGCTACAGGAGCCCAGGAAATTGTAGCAAACATTGTCATACTGTCCTGAAAAGCATCTACCATGTAGCCTAGGGTGTACCTAACAGAATGTGAGTAAAACAGGAACAGAGAGGATTGTACCCAAGGGTATTCAAATTGGAAATATGCAGAGAAGTGTGACTTGCTTTCCCTTTGGCTAAGGCAACTCATGTGACCAGATGAAGAGAGCCAAGAAATTGAATTTTTTGTTATGAATACACTCAGGATCTATGCCTGGGAAGACAGTTGTCTTTGCTAGGGGAGTGTGTAAGACCTGTAGAGAGTTGGTACCCTTGCCCCATGAGTAGAATTCTTGAGAGGTTCCTGAAATCCAGACTCTAAACAGGGATTGGCTTCTCCCTGGCCCTACAAGTGTATTGATCTAATATCTCCAGAGTAGATACCACCCAAAAAACTCCCAAAGGTTTGATGAGATCTAAGCCCCAGCTGCTGGAAATCCCCTCTTAGAAGTCTGCAGCAGTATTATATTGTGTATATATACCACATTTTCTTTATCCATTCATCAACTGATGGACATCGAGGTTGGTTACACAGTTTAGCTATTGTGAATTGTGGTGCTTAAATATTGATGTGGCTTGTTCCCTGCAGTATGCTGTTTTTACGTCCTTTGGGTATAGACAGAGGAGTGGGATAGCTGTGTCAAATTGTGGTTACATTCCCAGTTTTCCAAGGAATCTCCATACTGCTTTTTTCATATTGGTTGGTTGCACCAATTTACAATCCCAACAGCAATGTATGAGTGTGATTTTTTCCCTACAACCATTATTGTTGTTTGTAGTCTTCATAGCTAACATATGACTGGAGTGAAATAAAATCCTAGAGTAGTTCTGATTTGCGTTTCTCAAATTGCTGTGTTGATTGGTTCACGTATGTATATGTTATTGTGTTGATTGGTTCGTATGTATATGTTATTGTTTCTTTTTCTCATTTTGTATTTGTATACAAAATTTTTTTGTTTTATTTTTGTTTTTGTTTGCTTGTTTCTCTTATTTCTCTTTCTTTCCTTTCTTCTTCCACTAACAGCCAAGTTCATATTATCTTTCCCTTTCCATTTACTTTGTTTTTTCTGTATTTTATCCCCCATCTTTATAGCCATTACTTCCTACATCTCTTCTGTGTTCTCTCTGTTTACATTTTGAACACTCTAAACTACTGTTCATTTTAATGACAGATCTACTTCATAGCTATTTGTTATTTTTATTGTTGACAATTGCTCACCCACCATTAATGTTACTATGATAATTAGTGCTATAGGTGTCATAGTAGGCACTGGGTATTTATTTTAATACTGCATATTGTTTGCTTTGTATGTTGCTAGTGTTTGTTTTCTCAAAAGAAAAACATACTTGCAAAGACACCATATATAGAAAAAACTTGCAAATGAAAGTCACAGTAAATCAAATAAAGTGTTTAGTTGAAAGTCTCTCATAGAGTAGACCATGCAGAAGACAGAATCTCAGAGTTGGAAAATAAAATAGCTAACCTTGAAAATGCAAAGAATATAAAAGAAAATAAAATACATAATCATGACCAGAGTATACAAGAATTCTGGGACAGCATTAAGAGACCAAATTTAAGAATCACTGGAATCAAAGAGAGTTTTCAGATACAGGCTAATGACATAAACAAGTGCTTGTAGGAAATAACAAGAATATTTCCAAGCCTTGAGAAAAAGAAGGATATTCACATACAGGAGGCATTCAAAATCCCAAATAGACAATATCAAAAAAGAACCTCTCTTGATATATTATAAAATGCTTACCATAAAGAACAGGGATAGAATTTTAAAATCCTCAAAAGAAAAACATCAGGTTATATTAAGAGGAAAGCTCAACGGAATTACTTCTAATTTCTTGCACAAACTCTAAAATCTAGGAGAATTTGTAGTGATGTGTTCCAAGTCCTGAAAGAAAATAACCATCAATCAAGATTGCTATATCCAGCAAAGTTATCTTTCAGAAACAAAAAAGAAATTTTAAAACTTTCCAAGATAAGAAAAATCTAAAAAAATTTACAAGTATGATGCTGCACTACAGAAAATACAATAAGAAATACTACACACAGAAGAAATCAAAAACAAACACCAGAGCTAAGAAATGAACAAATCTAATTTGAAGAGGAGCTAAGCAAGATTAAATTAAACAAATCAAAATGCCAGAAATGAGTAATTCAGCTCTCTATACTAATCTTGAGTTTAACTGATCTCAACTCTTCAATTAAAAGACATCAATTAAAAGACATAGGCCGGTGGAATGTATTCAGAAGCAAGAGCAACTATATGTTATTTGGGGAAAAAAAAAAAAAAAAAAAAAAAAAAAAAAAAAAATAATGCTCACCATACATGCAAAGACACCACAGGTTGAAAGTGAAAGGATGGAAATTGATATATCATGCAGATGGATCTCCAAAACAAACAGAAGTAGCTACTCTCGTATCCAACAAAGCAGACTTCAGGTCAAGATTAATCAAAAGAGACAGGGTCATTTCATACTGGTAGAGCAAACAACCCAACAAGAATATCTAATGAGGGGCTAGGGTTGTAGCTTAGTGGCAGAGCACTTGCCTAGCATGTGTGAGGCACTGGGTTCAATCCTCAGCACCACATAAAAATAAATAATATAAATAAATAATAAAAATAAAATAAATAATATAAATCTACTTTGTCCATCTACAACTAAAATTTTAAAAAGAGTATATCTAATAGTAGCAAATATTTATGCACCAATTGCTTTAGCCCAGCATAGACAAAGCAATCTTTATTGCAAAAATTGTTGCAGATGGTATCACAATACCATACTTTAAATTATACTACAGAATTATAGTAACAAAAACAAAGATATTGGCAACAAAGCAGACATTTAGATCATGATAGAGAATAGAAGACAAAGAGGCACACCCACACAAGTAGAGTTATATCATACTAGACATAGGCACCATAAATATACACTGGAAAAAAAAATGGCCTCTTCCACAAATGGTGCTAGAAAAACTGGAAATCCATATGTAATAAAAAAAAAAAATGAATCCCTATCTGTCACTCTGCACAAAACTCAACTCAAAGTGGACCTAGGACCTACACATTAGACAGGAGACCCTGTGCATTCTAGAAGAAAAATGAGGCCTGAATCTCCATCATATTGGCTTAGGAATCAACTTCCTCAACAAGACTCCTAAAGCATAAGAAGTAAAATCAAGAATCAATAAATGGGACAGTATCAAAGTAAAAATCCTCTTCACAGCAAAGGAACCAATCAAGAATGTGAAAAGAGAGCCTCAGGATGGGAGAAAATTTTGACCACCTGTATCTAAAATAAGGCATTAATTTACAGAATATACAAAGAACTCAAAAAACTCAACACCAGAAAAATAAATAACCTAATTAATAAATGGTCAAAGAAACTAAAGAAATACTTCACAGAAGAAGAAATTTGGATGGTCAAAAATGTATGGAAAAAATGTTCAATATCTTTAACAATTAAAGAAATGCAAATTAAAACTATACTGAGAGGGGTGGTATTGTGACTCAGTGGTAGAGCGCTTGCCTAGCATGTGTGAGGCACTGGGTTTAATTCTCAGCAGCACATAAAAATAAATGAATAAATAAATAAAAAGGTCCATCAACAACTAAAAATATATATTTTAAAAAAACCTACACTGTGATTCCATTTCACTCCAGTCAGAATGGCAATTATCAAGAATACAAGTAACAATAAATGTTGGTGGGACTGCAAATTCTTTAACCACTCTGGAAAGTAGTATGGAGTTTACTTAGAAAACTCAGAATGAACCACCATTCTGAAATTGTTTTTCACAATATAACAGAAAAAGTGTATGTTGAGGACTGGATATATGAGACATAGAGTCATATGAGAAGGACAGAAATGACCCTGCACCATGGAACTCCAAGAGCATCTTCATATTCACATATAATCTATTGTGTCTGAGGTTTCCCTAACTGATCCTTGGGCCTCTGCAGAAGTAGAGACAGGATTCTCAGGACGGGTTTCCATTACTCCTGTACAACATCAATAATGGATGGTGGATTATGGAAAGACTACATCCACAGTAAAATGGAATAAAATGGGACTTTTATTAAGTATAAAGATATCACAGGCAGTGATACAGGAGTGTACTCCATGACTGAGCCATGAGTAAACAAGATGCTTCCTTCTGATTAATTCTTTCATTTATCTGTAACATCATGTTGTTCTCATAAGAAACACACACAAAACACTTGAACAAGTGGAAACCCTAAGAGAGATAGACATGTAATTTACATGTAAAGAAAAAAAAAAAAACACTTTCTCAAATATCCCTATTGATTTCCAGCTCGAGCCACCTTCTTTCAAGTGTAGCTTCATGGTTCAAGATCCTTAGCCAGGGATGGCTATGATATTGGAAAACTTTGTGCAAAATGAAAATTTGGGATACCTTTTTTAGAAAGCAGAAAAAAGTGCTATGAAATAATATAATATACAAGTCTCTTTACAAAATATTGTATTATTTATAAAAACACAATAAGATTCACAGTTATACATAAGTAGAAACACAAAGTTAATTTAGTGCCATAAGTTAATATAAAAATAATATTTCTTTGTGAATATGATATCTTGATTAATATAAAAATTTTCTGGCTTCTTCTAATGCAATTTAACTTATAATATTTCCAAAACTAAAAAAAAATTATATATTCTTTTTAGTTACACATTACAGTAGAATGTATTTTGACATACATATATGGAATATAAATTTTGAATTTTGTGGTTGTACATGATGTGGAGTTACACTGGTCATGTACTCATATATGAACATAGAAAAGTTATATCCAATGCATTTTATTGTCTTTCCCATTCCCATCCTCCTTCCCTTCCCCCAGTGCCCCTTGTCCAATCTGGTGAACCTTCACACCACCCTCCACCACCCCTTGACCTATTGTGAGTCGGCATCCACATATCGGAGAACATTCAGCCTTTCATTTTGTGGATTGGCTTATTTTGTTAAGCATGATAGTCTCCAGTTCCATCCATTTTCTGGCAAATGCCATAATTTCATTCTTCTTTATGGCTGAATAATAGTTCATTGTGGATATGTACTACATTTTCTTTATCCATTCATCTGTTGAAGGGCATCTAGATTTGTTCCATTGTTCAGCTATTGTGAATTGAGCTGCTATAAACACTGAAGTGGCTGCACCACTTCAGTATGCTGATTTTTAAGTCTTTTGGGTATATGTGGAGGAGTGAGATAATTATGTCAAATGGCGGTTCCATTCCATATTTTCTGAGGAATCTCCATACTGTCTCCAGAGTGATTGTACCAATCTGCAGTTCCACCAGCAATGTAAGAGTGTACCTATTTCCCCACATCCTCACCAACATTTACTGTTACTTGTATCCTTGATAATTGCAATTCTGACTGGAGTGAGAAGAAATCTCTGTGTAGTTTTAATTTACATTTCTCTAATTGTTAAAGATGTTGAACATCTTTTCATATATTTGTTGACTAATCACATTTCTCCTTCTGTGAAGTGTCTGATCAGTTCCTTTGCCAATTTATTGATTGGTTTATTTATTTATTTTATTTATTTATTTTTTGGTTTAAGTTTTTGAGTTCTTTATATATCCTGGAGATTAACATTCTATCTTAGGTGTATAAGGTCAAGATTTTCTCTCATTCTGTAGGCTCTCTCTTCACATTCTTGACTGTTCCCTTTGCTGTGAAGAAACTTTTTAGTTTGATACCATCTCATTTACTGCTTCTTGATTTTACTTATTGCACTTTAGGAGTCTTGTTGAGGAAGTCAGTTTTTAAGCCAACATGATGGAGATTTAAGCCTATTTTTCTTTTAGTAGACATAGGGTGTCTTGTCTCATGTGTAGATCCTTGATCTGCTTTGAGTTTTGTGGAAGGTGAGTGATAGAGGTCTAATTTCATTTTGTTACATATGTATTTTGGTTTTCCTAGGACCATTTGTTGAAGAGGCTATTTTTCTCCAATGTATGTTTATGGCATCTTTGTGTAGTATGAGATAACTGTTATTTAAGTGGGTGTGTTTCTATGTCTCCTATTCTGTACCATTTGTCTACATACCTATTTCCATGTCAATACAAGGCCATGTTTGTTACTGTTGCTCTGTAGTATAATTTAAGGTCAGGTATTATGATGTGTTTAGAGAAATAATTTGTTAGCTGGAAGCCTTGAGTCTCTGTATACAGAGCAATCTTTTACCTGTTGAGATAATTAAAATTAATGAGCTATTAAACAAATGAAGTTAATAACAAATAAACAATCTTAAGTCAAAACACCAAAATATCAGGTTATATAGCACTAGTCATATTGTTTGCTAAAGAGAAGTCCCAGGGACACCTATAAATCAAAATTGAAAGTACCTTCATTTATAAAATTATTTACCTAAATTGAATACTCTAAACCTAAAATGAATTAAAGTTATTTGGATCCATATATATATATATTTTCTTTTTCATAAGCGCTTTGTTCTATGTGACGTCACACTGGACAAACAAACATACAAACATATATATTTGTGACGTCACATTAACATGAAATATAGACAAATGTACAGACATAAAGACATGTACAAAAAGAAAAAAAAAAAAAATACAATTGTGTGCACACTAAAGAGAGATCTCCTCGTCCCGGCCGGGAGAAATGACACTTAAGTTGTGAAATATTTTGAAGGACTCTTTTGAGGGAATCATTCTATACCTTCATCTTGGTCCTCTTGATTTTGTACCTTTTTTATTAATCTTGATTCTTCAATAACTTCATCTTGATCATTTTGATGTGGTACCTGTTTTATTAATCTAGATGGTATCCATATTGGAGAGGATTCGTTCTTTTGGAAAAACACAAACAGATCCTCTTCCCCAAATTAATACTGGATCTGGACCCTTCCATGTACCTGAAAGAACATCCTTCCAGTAAACCAAAGGTTTATGTTGTTGGTGTGGATTCCAATGTCTGTCTCCAGCAGAATAACCATTAGAGTCTAAAGTTAAAAAATTTAAGGTAAACAGGGCAACTGCCAATCTGTCCTTAGGGACTTTTCCAATTTCCTTCTTTTTGTTTTAATAACATAATTTTCAGTGTTCGGTTTGCTCTTTCAATAATGCCCTGACCCTGAGGATTGTATGGGATACCTGTTTTATGGGATATATTGAATTTTGCGCAAAACTGTTTGAAAGATGAGGACGTATATGCGGGGCCATTATCTGTTTTAAGCATTTTGGGGATGCCCAATGCAGCAAAAGCTTGCAAGCAATGAGATGTAACATCTTTAACTTTTTCTCCAGAATGTAAGGAAGCAAAAATCATGCCTGAACATGTATCTATGGTCACATGAATAAATCGCAATTTTCCAAAACTTGACTCATGAGTAACATCCATCTGCCACAAATGATTGGGCATCAATCCTCTAGGGTTAACGCCGAAATGAGGATTGGGCAAATGTGTCATACAAGATTTACAATCTTTTACAATTGTTCTGGCTTGCTCCTTTGTGATTTTAAACCTACGTTGCAAGGTGGTGCTGTTGACATGAAACTGGGAGTGAAATAAAGTAGCTTGTTGTAGCGCTGAAAGTATAAATACTGTTTTTGTAAGTTCATCAGCCTTTTGATTACCTTCATGGAGGGGACCAGGCAAATTAGTATGTGCTCTAATATGGCCTACGAATAGGGGTTCTTTTCTTGCCCACAAAAGTTTTTGTATTTGATAAAAAATTTAAAGGCTGGAGTATGAGGTGCTATTGGTCCTGCTAACTCTAATTTTGGGACGGCTTGTACAATATAGTGGCTATCTGAAAAAATGTTTACGGGCTGGTCCCTAAAATTTTCCAGAGCTCTTACCACAGCTTCCAATTCCACTAGTTGAGCTGATTTGTGTGCAGTTATGTAAGTCATATTTTCTTTTTTAGTGACTACTGTAGCAGTACCATTTGAGGACCCATCTGTAAATACATTAAATGCCTTAGGAATAGGTTGATTTTTTATTACCTGTGGAAATATAATAGGATGATTAATACAAAAAGATAATATAGGGGACTTAGGAAGATGATTATCAAAATTTGCAGAAGTAGAGCATTTAGCTATAGCCCAATCATTATCATTGAAGCATAAGTATTCAATCTGTGATGATGAATAGGGAGTAATAATAGTAGCAGGGTGAATGCCAAATATTTTAGTAGAAGTCTTAAGTCCTTGAAGAATAAGTTTAGCCACCATGGAGGTATAAGATTCAATTATACTTTTAGGAGAGACGGGCAAATGTATCCATAATAAAGGCCCTTGTTGCCAAAATACTCCTGTGGGTGTATATTGTGAAGAAATAATAATCAACATCAGCGGTTGAGTTAAATCAAATCTATCACAATGAGCTCCTTCGATGGCTTTTTCTACTAACTTTAAAGCTTTCCTAGCATCAGGAGTCAATGTTCGTGGTGAAGATGGATCAGGATCTCCACGAAGGATGTCAAATAAAGGTTTTAGTTGGCCAGTAGTGAGATTTAGTGTAGGGCGAAGCCAATTAATGTCTCCCAGTAGTTTTTGGAAATCATTGAGGGTGGTCAAATGTTCTTTATTTATTAAAATTTTTTGGGGTCTAACAAAAGTATCCATGATTTTAAATCCTAAATATAATATGGGAGATCTGGTTTGAACTTTTTCTTCTGCTATATATAATCCATATTTTTTAAAATTTTCTACCACATCACTGAATATATTAAATAAGATTTTTTGATTAGGGTGGGCCAATAAAATATCATCCATGTAATGTAGACACATGAGGTTTGGATATTTATTTTTAATGGGTTGGATAGCCTTGTCCACATATATTTGGCATATGGTGGGGCTATTAGCCATTCCCTGTGGTAAAAACCTTCCATTGATATCTCTGATCAGGGCCATTATTGTTCATAGAAGGAACGGAAAAAGCAAACCTGGGGGCATCCAGAGGATGTAGGGGAATAGAAAAGAAGCAATCCTTTATATCAAGAGTAATAAGATGGAAATTTTTTGGAATAGCTACGGGACTAGGAAGTCCAGGTTGAGTAGGCCCCATAACTTGCATGGTTTTATTGATTTGTCTAAGATCATGTAACAATCGCCATTTTCCTGACTTTTTCTTGATCACAAATATGGGGGAATTCCAGGGAGAGGTGGAAAGTTCTATATGACCTGCTTCTAATTGTTCCTGAACTAATTGGTGGGCCGCTTGTAATTTCTCTTTAGATAGGGGCCACTGAGGGACCCACACTGGCTTATCAGAAAGCCATGGTATTTTCAAAATTATTTTCTCAGTGGCCCCGAAAAAAAATATCTTTTTCCTTTATGACAATGATTACTTTTAGGGTTAAGATTACTCTGTACTTTTTGATAATGAGTTCTTTTATGGTTAAGATTACCCTGTAGGTTTTCACATTTAACATCTGCAGGCTTGGTTGCAAGGTGTACTCCCATTTGTTGCAAAATATCTCTTCCCCATAAAGTAACCGGTAGATTAGGTAAAACATAAGGCTGAAATGTTCCTTTATGGCCTTCATCATCCTCCCATTTTAAAATTACTGCACTTTTATCTGGGAGGTTATTATATCCCAAGCCTCTTAAACTGGTTGAAGCTTTTTGCAGAGGCCAGTGCTTGGGCCATTGGCGTAAATTAATAATGGAAGAGTCAGCTCCAGTATCTATTAATCCCTCCATTTCTATTCCTTGGATTTTTATTTTACACATAGGCCTCCTTGAACAGTCTCGAACCCAGCAAGCCATGGGACTTGAGTCAGTGGAACAAAATCCTCTATTGTTCCCTTCTTGAGGCATACCCATTTTAAATGAATTATGTAAATTGGGAAGGAGAAGCAACTGAGCAATTCTATCTCCTTGATTAACAGAACTTACACTTTGGGGTGAGCTAAGCATTATTTTTATTTCCCCTTTGTAGTCTGAGTTTATTACACCTGGGGTCACTTGCAAACCTAATAAGCTTTTAGGACTACGCCCGATAATAAGTCCTACAGTCCCTGAGGGAAGAGGTCCCCTGACTCCTGTGGGAATCAGTTGAACCCCCATTTCAGGTGTTAACACTATTCGGGCGGTGGAACAGAGGTCTAATCCTGCATTTCCTCTTGTTCCTCTGGCGAGGGAGTGGATGGGTAGTAGGGATTGTGTCGGGGAAGCATCTGAGTGGATGCTTGAGGATACTCCTTCTGCAATGCCCTGTACATTTGTGGGCCCCGGGGTACTGGGCCCCGTGCCCCATTTTTTGAATTCCTGAACAAAGGATTTCCATGGATGTCAAATTTTGAATAGCATTTATTGGCCCAATGATTTCCCTTTTTACACCTGGGGCAGTGGCCTGGGGCATGGTATGAGCTTGATCTTATTTCTCTTTTGGGATTTTGCCTAGAATTGCCTGATTGATTATGATAATTTTGCCTGGAATATCCTGATTGATTATAATGTCTACGTTTAGCCTTTGTGAAATTTCGAGAGGAAGCACCTCTCATTGAGGCTGCAATCACATTTCCTGTGACAAAGGCGCCATTTATATCTTTACATAGTTGTATATATACGGAAAGATCCTTTTTAGTTCTCCATGGCCTGATGGCTGCTTGGCACCATTTATTTGCATTTTCATAAGCTAATTGAACAACTAAAGGCATAGCTTGGTCAACATCTGCAAACACACTACCTGCAGTTCTCAAAAGTCGATCAGCAAAGTCGGCATACGGCTCATTAGGTCCTTGAATCACTTTTGACAAGCTACCTTGTAGATCCCCAGGTCCTTGTACAGTTTTCCATGCCTCTAAGGCAGCTGCATTTATCTGAGCATATATATCTGAGTCATAATCTGTTTGAGCCTGTAAGTCTGCGAATTGCCCTTCTCCTGTGAGCATGTCTATATTATAGTTTTCAAACCCTGCAGCCGCATTTCTTTTAGCCGTTTCTATACAAAGTTCTTGGAATTGCGATCGCCAAACCAAGAATTGCCCCCCTTAATGTTGCTTTACATAGACTTTTCCAGTCTGAGGGGGTTAAGCTAAAGGTGTTAAGGGACTCCAGCATACTCAACGTGAAAGGAGCTTGGGGCCCATAAGTCATTACTGCCTCTTTGAGATTTTTTATTGTTTTGAAATCTACTGACTGATGGACACTCTTGGCCTACTTCACTTTTCTCACTGAGGATTGCTTTGGCTATTCTGGGCCTTTTTTTTTTCCAAAATAAATTTCTTGACTTCTTTTTCTATTTCTATGAAGAATGTCATCAGAACCAAAATAGAAATTGCATTAAATCTGTATAGAGCTTTTGGTTGAATGGCCATTTTTATGCCTCCTATCCAAGAACATGGGAGATCTTTCCATCTTCTAAGGTCCTCTTCAAATTTCTTTCTTTAGAATTCTGTAGTTTTCATTATACAGATATTTCACTCTTTTGTTAGGTTGATTCCCAAATATTTTTTTTCAAAATGTATTTTTTAACAACTTCATTTTGGAGAAATATAATTGCAAATGATGACATATATTCTTTGCACAAAATGCAAACTAAGCCAGGCACAGTGGTTCACACTTGTTATCCCAGCACCTTGGGAAGCTGAGGAAGGAGGATCACAAGTTCAAGGCCAGCCTCAGCAACTTAGCAAGGCCCTATACAACTTGAAATACTGTCTCAAAATAAAAAAATAGGAAGGCTAAAAAAAAAAAGTGCCCCTGGGTTCAATCCCCAGTACATTAGGAAAAAAAAAAAAAAAAGATTGCAAACTAAATTTTTGATAATTTCTGATTTAGAGAAATGATGCAAAAGATACTGGAGTTCTTAAAAGTATTTAATATAACATGAAAATGTTAACATCAATCCCTGATAGCTTAGTTTAAGATATAAATTTTAGTAATTTTAGGTTTGATGTTTCTAGGGGAACAATTTTTTTCTAAGATGAATTAATTTCTCATGCAAATCATTTTCCTGTGAGTCTGAGTTTAATTTTAAATGTAAAATTGTACAGCAGCATTTTAAGGTTTTCTATGATATTTTCTGTGACTTGTGTAAATCTAATAAACTAACAGAGGCTTTATGATTATATATAATTCAAAATAGTTGTTTATGTATCACTTTTTGCGTTTTCAATTGGAAGAAAAATTAATTTTAACATTCTCATTGAGTAAATACTTAGTTTATTCAAAACTACACATGAGAATGGTGTTCTTCTACATCAAGCTACTTTCTTTACACTTAATTTTCATGCTAAGGCTGTGGAAATCCACTGTGCAATGTGGCATCAATTTTCAAAACCAGAGTTCCTAAACATTTCAAAAGATTCTAACAACTTCTTAAAATGCTTTATTGAAAATGCCAATGTGTACATTTTTCATCTTGTAAAAGTTTTCTAACAATGTTGTTTTCCACCACAGAGCCCCAGAGGGCTTCCAATGTGCACTTGCACCTGGAATGGATGAAATAAATGGCAGTTAATAGACAACTGCCCACTGTGCTCTTGAACCTGAGTTTGCATGTGCTCCTGCCTGAAGCCTTTGTATCTCTCCTCTGCTCATTCATATGCTCCAGTCTCTTATCAGACTTCACTTAGAAAACACAAATTCAAAGACAAAAATATTAAGACTCTCAAGATAATGGTAGCACAATGTTAAATCAGTAACCAATATAGGAGTCCCAACTCCTATGAAACCATAGAGGTCATATCCCAAGAAGCTGGTCTTGCTCCAAGCTTCACTGATATATCCATGTGTCCTCGTTTTAACCTCAGAGTCTCACTGCTTACTAGGTTATCCCTTACATTAACATAAAAAACTTGGTGAGGTTGAAATTCCATTTACATTGAAATTGGTCCACATGAAGGTCAACATTTTGATTTGGTTTGAGAAGTTTTAGTATGTGGCTATAGCAAATAAAAGCTTTTGTGGGTATGCTGGAAAATTTCTGCTTTCTTTCCCAAACTTGAAATGATGTAAGAAAATCATGGGTAAAAGATTCCTTCAAAGGAAGATCAATGGCTTTAATGTAACAAGAGGAAAAGTTTAATGATCTCTTCCTAATTTAGAAAAGGATACGATGTATATTTTTGTCATCTAAATTATATAATATCAATTGTAGACATTTATCAACACATATCACTTGTACTTGGGAGTGTTTTACCCTAGCTGGCTCACAGCACAAGCTCTGTAGTCAGACTTCCTGAGTAAATCCCACCCCAGCTGCACAAGATGGTGACCATATGAGTGGAGGGAGCCACTCGCTATTAATCTTCAATTCATTTGTGTGCAAAGTGACGAAGTATTATCAGTACTTAAATCATTTATGTATTTACCTAGAGAGAATGTGTGTCATATCTTTTCATTTATTTTTTGGAAAACTGGATAATCTGCAACTATATGGAATACTAAGTCATCTCTTATATTTGTTGACAACCATAGTTTTTCAAGCATTTTTCATCACAGTAATTTAGATGTCATTTATAAGCTCAGCCACAGTATCTGTTTTAACTATACTTTGGGCCCTTACATCCTTATCAGTTGCTCCTTATTAGAATTTTTTTTTTCTTCAAAGTGTTTCTGGGAGAAAAAGGGTCAAACAGGGGGAATGACAATGCTGAGAAGTCTCCTGTTAGCAGATGTGACAGTTCTACAATGTGAATCAGGTCACCCATAGCTGTGCAGATGCTACTGTGCTAGTCCTTCCTGAGGCAAAGGCTGTAGCAGCAGGTGCAGCTGCAGTTTGGGGACAGGCTGCAGGTTGCCTGGGAGCACTGTGCCTCTGCTGCACAGAGGTAGGTTCCTGAGTCTTCCAGCTGGGAGGTGGAGATGTGCAGGGTGCTGAAGCGCTCCTGAAAATTCAATGTTGCCTTTAACCTTCCCTCCTGTTTTGTCCCTGAAGTCAGGTAAAACAGACTGATGAGGCTGCCCCCAGGATTCTGTTGGAACCACTGCACTCTGTTCATGGTGGTGGAAAAATTGCACCTCAGAGTAGTGCTGGTTCCCTCCTGGAGCCTCAGGGCTGAAGGACTCTGCTCTACTTGCTGCCCTCTCACCCCTGCTAGGAAAGACAAAAGCAAACACAGATGATGTCACTGGGGAATCCAGGACCAGTTTACAAACCTGTAGAATATCCCAGGAAACACCCCTGAGGATGGAGGACAGGGAAGGGGCTTGGTACCAGCTCTCCCTGCCCTCCCTCACACAATCAGCCCTACAACAACCCAAGCCCATCTGGAATTAACTCAACTCACAGCAAAGCTGCACCCACAGAAGCCCCAGCAGAGCCCCCAGTCTCCTCTGCATGGCTGCAGGTCTAGTTGCTGGGGTCTTCTCCCTGCTCTGCAGGTGTCAGCTCTTGGGCCAGACAAGCTTGTTCGTCCAGGCAACAGGTTCCACCTGACTCACTGAGCACCAGTCACATCTGAGCTCTGTCCTTCCCCTTAACAGGGAGCTCCACCTACAGTGGCCAGTGAGACAGCAGTGGTGGCTCCAGAATTGTGTGAGGACAATGCAGGGGAAAGGGGGAGATGTTTCTGGTGATGAAAATGAAGGTAGAGTTTTCTTGTTCTTAAACAGCTGATGTAAGAGAAGTGTGTTTGAGGAAAAATATGTGAGAATGGTAGATGAAACTTCATGGAAGAAACAATGTCTCAACTGGTTAAAATAGAGCCTTGAAGAATCACAGAAATGTAAGCTCATTTCCCAAGTAATAGTTTGACAGAGAACTTGAGAAATCACTCATTATGAATGCTCTGATAAAGGTAAGGCATTTGATAGCATGCAATGTGTATTAAGAAGTAAAAAAAAAACATTTCTTAAATTCAGCTGATCAACATCTACATTAAAAATGTTTCCAACAAAATTTAATTAGCTTGAATGAAAATATGACATATATATGATATTCATCCAGATTTATATTCTATCTCTTCCCTTGCTATGTCCACTCTTTTCCCCATACATCCTACAGGCCCACACAGGGAACTGATAAGGACACACACTGATAGTCAATTAAATAATGCCCCCCCTTTTTTTTCACTAATTTTGTTCTTTATTTTTCATCTTTTCTTCTCATCCATTTATTCTTGTTCCTTCTACTCTCAGTGTAGGTATATGAAAATATTGGAAATCAAAAGTCCTGCAATGATTCCTATGTCAGTGTATTTGGGGATTTTTTGTAATTGAAAAAAAAATTGAAAACAGGTAATGGAGATGTATATTCCCAGTAAAATTCCAATTCCCTGACCTCTCTCAGAGAATCATCCTCCTAATGGATTTACAGACATAAGGGTTCCAGTGAATTCAGGCTCCAGCCTTTTGAGGTTTTTTTTATGTAGAATGGCAGAGCTGAAGGCCTGAGATGAACTTAGACCAACATCCACTGCCCCCTTGCTGTCTCTCTGACTGGCTCACATATTCTCTGGTCTCCTCTTTAACTGTTCAACCCTCCTGGATCTTACAAAATAAGTCATTTCTGGTGTAGCCTAGGGTGCCCCCTGGTGGACTGAAACTATCAACAAAAGCCACTAAAGACCAACCAAGTACTCATTAGTCATCCAACAGTCCCACTCACTGCCTGCTTCCTGCTGCAGGAAAAGCAAATGATCCCAGGAAGTGGGGGGAAACACAAAGCTTTCCTAGATTTGGGGGCAGGGAACGTGGTTAAAAAATGAATTATATTTAAGGCTTTGGATACAGTTCAGTATAGTACATGATAGATTCTGGGTTAGATCCCCAGCATCACAAAGAAGACCAGGGCCACTTTTAAAATATCATTTTAGGGTTGGGGTTGTGGTTTAGTGGTAAAGCGCTTGCCTAGCACATATGAGGTACTGGGTTCAATCCTCAACACCACATGAAAATAAATAAACAAAATAGAGAATTTATTTATAAATAAAATACCATTTTATGCATGACATATTTTAAAATAAATTAGCAATTATCATCCTGTGCTGTTGATCAGATTTTCTCTAATTTAGTTCAAAATAAATTAACATTTATTCAAATTTTATTGGGAATGTAAAAAAGGATATGAAAGGGGAGGAAACATTAGTTTATAGTTTACTGGGGAAAACATAAATACAAACATCTGTAATGATATCAAGGAACTGGACCCTAAGATGAGCTTAAGCAAAGCTGTATGACCCCAGAATCAGGAGAGTGTGTATGCATGGGATGCACACACAAAACCTTCTGAAGAAGGTGAACAAATTTACCTCTCCTCTTCCATTCTGTGAGAGGATAGATAAGAACATGGGTAACTCCTTATGATGGATTTTGTAACTTTTTATTAATTTTAATATTATAAAAATTCATGAATATATGAATTATTGGAAGTAATAAAACACTACCCATAGGCCAAATAAAATGACATAAAATGCCATTTGACTTCCCCTTCCAATTCTGGCCCTTTCACTGCTCATTACCTAACTCTTAATTCATCTTACCAATTTGAATGTGAAGCACTCAGGTGTTTTACTGTAAATTTACAAGCACAGTCCAAATATGTGAAATAACAAAAAACTATGCAGTATTTCATTTATAGTTTTTTATTTGATACAAAACAATGTGCATACCTTTCTGTACCTTGCTTTATGAGCTCAATAATAAATCCTGTAGGTCTTACTACATTAGCACAGATAGATTTGCTGCTGCCTTGCACACACATCATGGCATGTTTAGTTTATACAGCCCTTCCTCTGTTGATGAACAATCAAGATGTTATTAGATATTCACTACACACTTCAATAGATTGATTATATATATATGTGTGTATGTATATGTGTATATATACACACATACATGTATATATATGCACATATATATATGTGTGTGTATATCTATCTGTGCAATAAATAGGTCAATTAATAAGTTTTTAAATTTTTGAACTTTTAAGTAACAATAATAAAGCAGATAATCAAGTTTGTTGTCATATAAGATTTGTGGGAGCAGGCACTCATTCACTTTGCTTTGGGGTGGTTGAATCATGTATTTTAAAATTACTAGCCTAAATATTATCTCATATACCTTTTCATATACTTTTTTTTTACTTTTTTCTTTTTTCATTTTATCAGAGGGTCTCCTCAATCTACTTTCAAACCCTACAACTAATCCGAAGGATTGTTAGAAGATTGTCAAATACATAAGGTAGTCCATCAATATGTATTTATTTTTTTTTTTTTTGTTTGGAAATATTGTTCTACTACAGCTTTCTGCTTTTCTGCTGAGAAGACCAATGATATTTGGATTTTATGCTCATTAGAAGTTTAGGGTCTTTTTTTTTCCCTTTCTCGTGTAATGATATTTTATGTATGTTCCTGAGTACTTGAATTCCCTTTCAATCTGGAAACATATCACACATTACTGAGGAATTTTCTTGAGTAAACATCATCTTCTTGCAGAATTCAGTTAAAGTTGTTTTTATATCCAATTTATGGGCCTGATGGATTGGTCCAGCACTAATTTGGGAGGCATCTTCCTGGATTTCCTTTTTGCAATATTTGTTTTCACACTTCTCAAGTCTTTCTAGACTGTTATATTTTGATGTTTCTTCTCCACCTTTTCATATGTTATTGTATTTTATCTACTATCTTCTCTTTTTCCATTGTGTTTGTGCATATTGAATTTTGCCTTTTTAAATACCTTCTTTTGGAGGTTGTGGAGGGAACAGAAGTAAATGTACAAGTTCAATCTGCCATGCTTTGCAAAAGTCAGAAACTTTGTTATATACCCATTTTGAACTATCTTGAAGTTGTTTTTCCTATTAACATAAATTTGTTGGGTTATATTAGTAGTTATGAACCCAACTAATTAATATGGCATAGAATTGTCCTCTGGAAAAATATAATGATAAGAGAAAAACTAAGAAATGACAACCATGGTAATAAAAGATTTATGGGCAAGGTCTCTTCAATGACAATGACAGCATTAGTATTCTTCTGTAGGCTCTGAGACAGAAAATTATGCACACTATTCCCTCACTCTCACTTTTTATACTTAAAGACCCTTCTCACAAATAAATGTAATATATATGGGCCAATAAACTAATATACATTAGGTGACTACAATAGACAAGACAAATAAATACCCTCAATATTTGCAAAGAAAACAAGTTACATACAATTAAATCTGTTCACATAAAAAGCAACTTGTCATAGCAACAGTTATCAGCACTACACTGAAACTCTAAGACAAGACTCTGGAAGCTCCAGTTATGGAGAATGACAACTGTGGGGTTCTCAGTTTTGCCCACACATTATGTGCCCAACTGAGGTGTACACCATGACAGAACCTGAACATCAGGATTCTGATGTGATTGATCTGGGGTGAGTGCCAGCCACATCCAGTCTGATTCTAATCTGCAGCCAGGGTTGAGAACCACTTGAGATGCACAGGCTGTAGGTGCCTGAAGAATGCTCTTTGGCCTCTCTCTGCTCAGAAGTAATGCTTCAGTCTCTGATCTGAAGACAAACAAGCAGGAAGCCAGCTTCTTTTTCTTTTAAACCATAGCAATATTTTCTCTCCATTCCTAAAAGTTAGGAGACCATCAGGTCCCTTTTTAGATTCCATGATTTAATATAAGAGATTGGGAAAAGTTTTTGCAGTAGGTGGTAATGGTGATCCTCCTGGATGTTTAGGGGCTCAGCTGCAGCTGTTCACTGTAGCTGTTCACCTGCTCAAGGAAGACCTCTGGAAACAGCACACTCTGATGGGAGCAGGAGATCATTTCAACATTTTCAGAGTGTGCTGAGCCTCCCCTTCCCACTGATGGTTTCACAAAACATATTTAACCCATGTTGAGCAGGGTTCCACAACACCTTCAATCTGTAGTCTTTGCTAGAAAGCTGTTCTTCAACTGAAAATAAAGTCCAATAACTTTTAATGTTATTTGTCAATACCATCACATGATGGTATGTTTTTTTTATTGTCACAATTTTACCAAATGAAGGATCAAGTTTAGCA
The DNA here is from genome assembly GCA_025594165.1 of Tamias sibiricus. Taxonomy (NCBI): domain Eukaryota; kingdom Metazoa; phylum Chordata; class Mammalia; order Rodentia; family Sciuridae; genus Tamias; species Tamias sibiricus. The sequence goes on from CM046659.1 coordinate 86,123,440, forward strand.
TTTGTTTTCTCTAACTCCTGTAGCTCTTCACAACCTGGCTTTTTGAAACAGTGTGAAGGGTTGTTGCTACAGTTTTAATGTGGGAGCCAGTTCTACCACTGCATCTCATGAAAAAGAGGCTTCTAGAATATTTGCTTCCTGTTTTGAGAATCATTCAACAATCTATGATCACTAACCAACTGCCCATTACCATTGAGAAGAATGAAATTAAACTTCTGTGCAATTTCTCAAAAACCTCTGTCAGACCAACTCAGTTTCCATTCTATGAAGCACAGAAATGTCAATAAACATGGACTCCACAAAGGCTCATCTGCTAAGTTCAATATCTGTGTATCCCAGTGCCTGTAAAGAGAGCTGACACATTTAAGAGCTGCTTATGAGTTCAGTGTACAAGTGAATGGAAACTGGCACTGCATTTTTCAAAGATGGTTTTGACCAGCTCTACCCTCTGTCCTAATTGTGCCACCTTAACTTGTTAAAGTGGCTCACAATATAACTGCAGTAAAGAGGAGATCCTCCCCCTACAGGACAGCCAGGGACAGAGGACTCTGCTCTACTTGAGTTTCACCATTCACCTCTATTCAGAAAGCAACATGAGATTCAAGAGATCAGTCCCTGTCTTAATGCTTTCTAATCTGCCTCCCTTATTTACTCCCCACGCAAATCCCAGGTGAACTAGAAGACAACTCCATTCTCTTTCCTCCACCTACCCTAATGCAGGATACCTTTATCCCAATTCTAAGAAAATGTTCCCTGGACTCACTGTGTCAACCTGGCTGAAACTCCCCCACTAACTTACAACAAAAAATAAACTAACAAAGCAACCAAAATCATCCTTAGGTGCGTCTCCATTTTTATTCTGCAGCAGCAGCCCCAATAGCTGACTTGTCTACTTAATATGTTCTCTTGTTTGCAACATTAATCAAAGGGATTCTGAGGGAGCAATCCCACCAATCAGAGACCAGACCAGCTACCCAGTTGCTACCCCAGGTAGGGCCAGTGCAAACACTGCCATGCTGGGGTCAGAGGTAGAGCTGCCCAAAAACCTTGGATTAAGCCTTTTTTCCAGGTTTCCTATTCACTACTCACAATGGGGAATAGAATATTAATCCCTATATATCTGTACAAATATAGGAGATTAGTAATGAAGACATATTTTTTGGGGCCTCATTTTGAATTCTGCCTCCATATGATATTGGATAGGAGAGTTAAGCTTAACTTTCTCATCTGAAAATAGGTATGGTAACACTTATGACAGTGTAAAGAGGCAATGGTAATGGCTAGCAATGAACCAAGCATTTAACTAAAATATAAGCTCCCCTAGGGCAGAGAAAAATTCCTCTGTTCTACTCTCCACTGCATCTTCAGTTTCTAGAATAGAGTCTGTTAAGAAATAGATACAAAATAAATTTTACTGAATGAATGAATGGTAATTTTTGCTCTGTAGTGATAGTAATATATTAATCATCCATTACTAATTCAGCAATTATTTTCAAAAGCATACTATTTTTCAGGTATGATGATATGTGCTAAGAGTCAGCAAAACCCCGCTCTCACGCGATGCCATTGTAAGAAGAGGAAAGGTGGAGTATGTGAGTACACCTACTGGTAAGTGGTAAGTGTTGAAGCTTTGAAAACTGCTTTGTTACTTCTATTTCCTCAATGAATAGATGAAAGTCTAAAGTAGGGATTTTTATTATACATATGAGATTTAATGCACAGAGGGTTATGTTATGGTTTGGATGTGAGGTGTCCCCAAAAAGCTCATGTGAGAGAAAATTCAAGAAGGTTCAGAGAAGAAATAATTTGATTGTGAGAGTCTTAACCCAATCAGTAATTCATTCCCCTGGTAGGGATTAACTGAGTGGTAACTGAAGTGGTAGGGTGTTGCTGAAGGAGGTAAGAATGGGTGTGGCTTTGGTAACATATTTGTATCTGGCAAGTGGAGTTTCTCTGCTTCCTGGCACAATGTTAGCTGCTTCCCTTTGCTGCACTCTCCTGCCATGATGCTCTGAGTCATCTTGAGCCCCAAGGAATAGAGCCGGACTTCTGTGGACTAAGATCTCTGAAACCATGAGCCCTCTGATAAACTTTTTCTCATCTAAAATTATTCTGACTTGAGTCCTTCAGTCATAGCAGCAAAAAAATCTGATTAAAACAAGACAAAAGCAAAATAATGAAAAAAAATACCACAAAAATAAGACAAAGCTGCTATATTATCTTCATATAAGGCAAGAGAATAATTCGCAAAGAGGGTATGATTTTATGGGTCCACTTGTCTACACCTCAGTGCCCAAATATATTTTGGGACACTAGTCTATTTTTAGATAAGATTAACTTTTACTTTGAGTAAAGCCAATTACTCTCCATATTGTGAATAGACCCCATCTGTCAGTTGAAGGTTTTAAGAAAAAAATACTGAGTTATCCCCAAAAAGAAGAAATTCTACCTCCAGACAATCTTCTGATTTGATCTGCAAAATCAACTCTTTTCAGAGTTTCCTGCCTAATGACCTGCCATAGAAGTTGGAATTGACAGTCCCCACCCTTTGTTAACAAATTTCTAAAAAAAAAAAAAAATCTATAGATATATAGGGGTGTACATTTCTACATAGATATATTTATGTATACATGACAGTCTTAAATCTGTATACAACAAAATAATATATATGCATTGTTTATTACTTCAATATACTTTTATAAGCATGTTACATTTCACACAAAGAAGATTATAAAATGTTGATGGGTGATGATATTGTAGCCAAAGAAAATGGTTGATTTCTCAGTGATATGGCAATAGTTTGAATGTGTTCCCAAAGCCCAGGTGTTAGAAACTTAATCTTCAATGCAACCATGGTAGGAGGTGAGGACACCTCTAATAAGACAGCAGTAGGTCATTAGAACATGAATGGTTTATCAGTAAACTTTAAAATTCCAAGAAGATAACACAGAAAACCTAGGTTATTTTGCATATGGAAATGCATTACTACATACAAAACTAAATGCAAGATCTATGAAAGAAATAATTGATAAGCTGGATCTTATTAAAATTAAAATTTTTTTTTGTTCTGTGAAAAGCAATGCCAAGAAAATGAGAAGACAAGTCATAGACTGTGGAAACATTGCAAAAGACACATCTGATCTAGATATCCAAAAAATATACAAATAAATTTCTAAATTCAACAATAAGAAAACAAGCCATTAAAATGAGCCAAAGGACTTATTGAACACTTTACCAAAGAATACATACAAATATAAAAGAAACATATAAAGAGATTGTCCCCATCATTTTGTCATGAGGGAAAGGCAAATTAAAACATTACCACTAAAATACCATGGGAATGGACAGAATTCAGAACATAACAACACCAAATACTAGTGAGGAAATTGAACAATAGAATCTAAATAATGCTGGTGAAAATACAAAAATGTGCATATTAGGAAGACTGGCATTTCTTATGTACTTTTTCCCATGTGATTCAGCAATTCTCCACCCCTCTTGGTGTTTATTCAAAGTGGTTGAAAACACATGTGCACATCAAAACCTGCACGGGATGTATATTGAACCTTTATTCTTAATTGCCCAGATTTGGAGCTACCAGTATGCTTCTCTGGAGATGAATGGATGCATAAATTAAGACAAATCTAGAAAATTGAATATTATTCAGCATTAAAAAGAAATGAGCTATCAAGTCATGAAAGGCATGGAGAAAAAAATGCATGTTACTAAATGAAAAAGACAACTGAAAAAAGAAAACAACATAATTGTGACTCCAATTAAGTGACAATTGTGAAAAGGCAAACCACAGTGAAAGCCAAAAGTTCCCCAAAGTTTGGGCTTGAATTAAATGAACAGGTGGAAAACAGAGGAAGTCTACATGAATGAGAGTATTCTACATGGCTCTATGTAATGCTGGATATGTCATTGTGCATTTGTCCAAACTCAGATGATATAAGGACACAAAGGTGATCCCTAATGAAAACCATGGACTTTGGGTAACAATGATGTGGGAGTGAAGTTCATTGCTGGTACCACCATTTGCAGAGGGTTTTGATAATGAAGAAGGCTGGGGTGAGGGGCCAGGGGGGCTGGGGGTCATGGTATGTAAGAAATCTCTGTAACTCCTTTCAATTTTTTTGTGACCAAAGACTACTCATAAAAATAAAAAAAAAAAAAAAAGTGAGGATTTTTAAAAAGGCTTTGTAAATATGGGATGGAGAATAATTGTGGGTGTGAGAATCAGAGAATCAGAGACAATAAAAAGTTTGCAACTATCTAAATGGACAATATGCAGAACCATAATAACTTAATATGTTAAATGAAACTCCATCTGATTTATAATTAAATAAATTATACATACAAAAATAAAAAAAAAAGAAAGAAAATCTTATAAGCTAAGGCCAAAAATTTTGGGGAATGCTTAGGTTTGGGGAAACATAAACATATTCTGTCCAATCACCACTACTATATTTAGGGGAGTGAAATTAATCTAGGCAGGAATTTTGAACAACTTATACTAATTGAGTATGTCCTTTCTCTTGAACACTGTTTATTTCCCTATATTGAAAATTGACTACAATGTTCTTCTTTTTAATATTTTTAAAATTTTATTTTTATGTTCCCAATTCATAAAACTCATTTCCAGTTTTCAGTTGGGTTTGAGAAGTGAACATTCCATGCTCTTCAAGCAGTGGTGAACAGCATGGAGGATTGTCACTAGAACACTTTTTTACTAGGTCCTTTCTTTCCATTCCTCTCTCTTTAAGTATCTCTACATATATACACACACACAAACACACACACACACACACACACACACACACACACACACACCACTTTCTCCAATGGTTTAAGGGTAACTGGTATTTCTGACTCTTAAACCTTCCATGAAGGTATAGCACACAAGCAATGCTCCTTGGTGGCTTCTTTCATGAGGCACAGCTTCCATCTTCACTTGATCTGAAATATGTTTTCTCCATAAATTTTCACTAAGACTCTGTTGACACTACTGCCATCATCTTCTTTTCTCTCTCTGAGTGTTTTATGCCCTTTGGAGATTTTTTTTTAATGAGGTTTCATGAAGTTACAAAATTAAAATATATATATATATATATATGCATATATATATATATATATATATATATATATATATATATATATATTGAAGACCAGCTTCAGCAAAGATGTTAAGTTCTTCCCAATTGATACTGAAGGGAACGTAGACGAGATGAAATAATCCACACACAAGCCAGGTTGTAGAAATCCTTCTACTGTTCTGATTTTACTTTTCTCAGTATGGCCTTTTATACATCCCAATAAGCACAGTAATTCACATTTTTTCTTTAGGAGGTAACATAAAGGAATTTCAGTAAAGAAGATTACAATAAAGGTTTTCCAGGAATTAACTATACAATAAAAATTTCCAGTAATTGACTATAGGGGGTTACCTTAGGTTTCCAGTAATTAACTCAATAAGGAATTTCAGGAATTAACTATAATAAAGAATTTCCAGTAAGAAATGTTAGGAATTAACTATAATAAAGAATTTCCAGTAGCTAACTATAAAAGGTTCCAGGAATTACCTAGGGAAGGTCAATTATCCTAACTACTGATTAATCTTATCTATAGATAGGGGAAGGTATTCTAAAAATCTTAAAGCTAATGTTAAAAATTCTTCAACTCTAGGTATGCCTGCTCGTAAAGTTATATTGCCCTAGTATCTTCTTCAACTGGGCTCATCCTACTGGCTTAGCTAGTTTCTGGCTTTAGATTCCACAGGGCCATTGAACTGGTTTTATTATTGATAATTAAATGTATTAGAACCTGGTGGTCATATAATAGAAATACATCAAGAGTACAGACAAAAGTACACAAAGTTAATTCTTGGTGGTCGCATAAAGTAGCAACTCATCCGCAAAGAGGAGCCAAGCTCAGACCCCCAGGCATTTGGAGGGAACTTGGGCTCAAACTCATTTGCATAACCAAGGAGGAGCCCAGATTTCTGGATTAACAGGCGGACACCTGGCTTGATTCTTGGTTTGGAAGAACTAGGCCCACACAGCCCTGAATTAACAGGTTGGGCATCAGCTCAATTCCAGGTTGGGGAGATCTCAGACTCACAGCCCCGAATTAACGGGTTGGGGTCAAGCTCAAATCCCTGGATGAGAAACCCCGCATATATATATATATATATATATATATATATATATATATATATATATATATAAAACCTTCCACAGGCCCTACAAACTGACTCACGTGGGCCTTCTTGGAAAGCAAACTGAACTACATAATTGTCCAGGGCCATTCATGATTTGACCATGGGTCATATTTTAATTGTGCACTTTCTCCCTCCCTTTTTTAAAAAAATATTTATTTATTTACTGTAGTTGTACACAATGCATTTTTTATTTTTACATGATGCTGAGGATCGAACCCGGTCAGCGCATGTACTAGGCGAGCGCTCTACCACTGAGCCACAAACCAAGCCCTCCCTCCCTTTTTTTGAACATCAACCTATGGCTACCATCTGATTGACCAAAAAAGATGCCCTTCCCCTACATGAGGAAAATATCTTTCCTTTCATTCACTGTTGCTGCATGTGAGGTCTGTTCCTCCTCCTTTGTTCTTTTCCATCTTACTTTATTACCACTTGTGCATTTCAGAGATGGGGCCTCTAGTTCTCCTACCAGCTCTCCTTCCATCCTCTTTTAGGAAGACCACCTTCTCTGGCACATTTGTCTCTCTAAAAATACAATGAACCACAGCAACGTCTACCAGGTGACCTGGAACAACATGTGAGGTCCAGGTTTTGTCAGCAAGGATGAGCAAAGACACCCCTGTTTGAGTGGTTTTACCTTGGAATTACTTTGGCCCTGCATTAGGAAACTAACACTGTCAGCCTCTGTCTTCATTTTTACTAAGGAAGAACTGAGTTGGAATATGTCCACTCTTTGTTCTTTTTCTCTGGATATTTGTTTGATTTTGCATCAACCAGAAAATGCTGTGGCACACATCACAGACTGTGAGGAAACCAGAACGGATCCCAGAGGCAGACGCTCAGCAGCCAGGCCCCTGGGTGGTGCTCAGAGTTTGTGCTTAGCTCCCCCTGCAGTTTCTGCCACTGTGTCACCCAGAGCACAGTAGTACACAGATGAGTCTGACACTTGGACAGAGGCTTTCTCCAAGTGGAAGGAGGATGTATCTTTCTTGTATATGGCTTCAAAATCTTTGTTGCTGACCTTATCATTGGAATTCACAGCTTTCGGTAGGAGCTCTGGACCTTCTCCAGGGTATTGAACATACCAGAAAAGAGCAGGGTATGCTATGGTTGTAGTTGAGTAAGTGCAGTTTATAGTCAACAAAGCCCCTTCTGACACGGTCACATGGCCTTCTCTGTCTGGGTCACTGAGTCTCCATGAGTCCTTCCTTGAGGGGAAAAGACAATTCTGTCACCTTGGTGATAAAACTCTCAGACAAATTCATGGTTAAAAAGTTTTCTGGCATAATAGAAGAAAAAGTTTAAATTTTAAAACAAACATTTTACTCACCAAGTATCAAGAGCATCACAGTCACTATGCCTGGAGAGGCATCCATCATTAGAGAGTCAACTAAATAATGTTCTTGATTCTTAATATAAAGAATGTTGAAGTCGTACTAAAATGATGAGCATGGTAATAAGAAGTGAGCTAGTGTTAGGGAGCTGCACCCTCTGGTGGGCAGGGACTAAACTATGGAGAATGATTTCTTGTACTCCTTCCAGAATTCAGCTGTGTTCTTATCCCTAACCTTATTTATAAGCACATATCTGTCTTCAGATGGTCCCTGTAAATTTAAGGCACAGCTATAATAAACCTCTAAGGTCATCTTTATTCTTAGGACTCTACCTGACATGGAAATGCTTTAGTAGAAAACCCCAGGGTGTCTCTGTAGCCCAGAGGATATCAATATCATTTTAATACAGGCTGTTATAATCATAGGTATCAATTGTGGGTCAACCTATGATCCATGATAATGTCATGAAAGCATTATAGGAAGTAATAAAAAGTCAAGTTTTTATTGAGTGACTGTTTTTTCAGCACTGTGCCGCACATGTAGAGCAGCAATTGACATTTACTAGGTGCACAATTCAAGTTTGTTAAGTGAAGCCAAAAACACAAATATGTGGCTTTGGTTAAGAAATCACTACTAGGGGAAAGATCATGTTTCCTGGAGTTTTCTCTCCACAGATTGAGATAAAGAAGCTCCTGAGACAAGAGTCAAGCTGTGAATAGATTCTCAGATACAGACCTAAGTAAAAATTTCAGGCCCAGATATCATTTGGAAGCCAGATGCAGAAAGACAAGCATTGCAGGAGCCCTGATTAAAGAGTCAGCGGAGACCGTTTGTTTACATCGAAAATGCCTCCCGGATCTCGCTCGCCTTAAAATCTCACGGGACTTGATGCGAGATAGAAAAAAACTTTTTACCAGAGGAAATAACCAACAGGCGCCATTCTCTCTCCTGCCGGACCGCTTGGTAATGGGATCTTGCCTGGGAGAATTAAATTAATCTTTTCTTTTCTATTTTGTCTTTTGAGTTCTTTCCACAGCTTCGCCGCTTGCCCACAGCCGTTTACAGCCGCTAGCAGTTGGTGGCCCATATGGGGAAGCAGGCAGCAAGTAAAGCAGAGGCTCAGCCAGCACACCCGGCTCGGCTCGGCACAGCAGCGGCAGCGGCACGGGCAAGCAGCGCGCAGGGATTAGCTGTAGCATGGGGAAACCAGGCTCCTTCGGACTGAGCAGCCGCCCAGCCCGGCGCGAAGCAGTCAGCTCCAGTGCCCCCCGGTAGGAGGAGGTATCCTTGGCAGGTAAGAACTGCCTGAACATGGGAGCAAATGTGTCTAAGAGCCACATAATAAGAGCCATGGATGAGTTTTTTGATATAGCAGATTCAATATATGGGGAGGAAAGCGATCAGGAAAGCATAGCCCCTGAGTCAATTAGCACCAGGGAGAAAAATAATGATATAAATTCAAAGACAAAAGCTGCAAAAGCCATCAGGAAATTATTGAAGTTAGCTGAGAATTATGTACTTTCCTTAGAAGCTGAAATTCAGGATTCCAGTAAAAGTGATGAGAGTGAAGGACAAACCAGTGAATCTGAGAGCACAGTCTCCAATAAAAACACCAAAAAGAAATTAAAAAAGAAAAAAGACCCTCAAAGAGAGGAACCACCTGTGTCTTCTACTCCCCCATGGGTGGAATCCATTACAGAAAATATGAAGGGAATTACTAGGCGTTTGCATACCCTAGAAACAGAAATAAAAAGTCTTTCTGAGCACTTATGTGCTCTCGAGGGTAACTCACAGATAAACTGGGAACTGCCAGTATTTGATAATAGCGGACAGAGGGTCCACTATTCAATAGATTTTGTAACAATAAAAAATATCAAAGAGGCAGTAATGACATATGGACCACAAGCTCCTTTCACGCTGATCATGATAGAGGTCCTTAACACCTGTAATTTAACCCCCTCAGACTAGAAAAGTCTATGTAAGGCTGTATTGAGTGGGGGACAATACTTGGTTTGGCGATCACAGTTTCAAGAACTGTGTATAGAAACAGCTAAAAGAAATGCAGCTGCAGGGTTTGGAGATCATAATGTAGACATGCTCACAGGAGAAGGGCAATTCGCAGACTCAGAGGCTCAAAAATATTATGTGCCAGGCATATATGCCCAGATCTATGCAGCTGCATTACAGGCATGGAAAACTTTACAAGGACCTGGAGATCTGCAAGGTAGCCTGTCTAAGGTGATTCAGGGACCTAATGAACCATATGCTGATTTTGCTGATTGACTTTTGAGAACTGCAGGGAGAGTGTTTGGAGATGTTGATCAAACTATGCCATTAGTTGTTCAATTAGCATATGAAAATGCTAATAAATTCTGCCAAGAAGCTATCAGGCCATGGAGAAATAAAAAGGATCGTTCCATATATATACAACTATGTAAAGATATGAATGATGCCTTTGTCACAGGGAATATGATTGCAGCAGCTGTTAGAGATGCTGCCCCTCAGAATTTCACAAGGGCTCAACCTAGACGTTATAATCAATCAGAATATTCCAGGCAAAATTATCATAATCAATCAGGCTATTCTAGGCAAAATCCCAAAAGAGAAATAAGACCAAATTCATACCGTGCTCCAGGTTGCTGCCCCGGGTGTAAAAAGGGAAATCATTGGGCCAATAAATGTCATTCAAAATTTGACATCCATGGAAATCATTTATCCAAAAATTCAAAAAACGGGGCACGGGGCCCAATGCCCCGGGGCCCACAAATGTACGAGGCATTGGAGGAAGAATATCCTCAAGTATCCATTCAGATGCTTCCCCGACACAATCCCTATTACCCATCAACTCCCTCGCCACAGGAACAGGAAGAAATGCAGGATTAGACCTCTGTTCCACCGCCCAAATAGTGTTAACACCTGAAATGGGGGTTCAACTGATTCCCACAGGAGTCAAGGGGCCTCTTCCCTCAGGGACAGTAGGACTTATTCTCGGGCGAAGTCCTCAAAGCTTAGTAGGTTTGCAAGTGACCCCAGGTGTAATAAACTCAGACTATAAAGGGGAAATAAAAATAATGCTTAGCTCACCCCAAAGTATAAGTTCTGTTAATCAAGGAGATAAAATTTCTCAGCTGCTTCTCCTTCCAAATTTACATAATTCATTTAAAATGAATATGCCTCAAAATAGGAACAATAGAAGACTTTGTTCCACTGATTCGAGACCCATGGCTTACTGGGTTTGAGACTGTACAAGGAGGCCTATGTGTAAAATAAGGATCCAAGAAATAGAAATGGAGGGACTTATAGATACTGGAGCTGATTCTTCCATCATTAATTTATGTCAATGGCCCAAGCACTGACCTCTACAAAAAGCTTCAACCAGTTTAAGAGGCTTAGGATATAATAACCTTCCACAAAAAAGTGTGGTAATTCTAAAATGGGAGGATGATGAAGGACATAAAGGTACGTTTCAGCCTTATGTTTTACCTAACGTACCGGTTACCTTATGGGGAAGAGATATTTTACAACAAATGGGAGTACACCTTGCAACCAAGCCTACAGGTGTTAAATGTGAAAATCTACAGGGTAATCTTAACCCTAAAAGAAATCATTATCAAAAAACACAAGGTAAACTTAACCCTAAAAGAAAACATTATCATAAAGGAAAAAGACATTTTTCTTTGGGGCCACTGAGAAAATAGTTTTGAAAATACCATGGCTTTCTGATAAGCCAGTGTGGGTCCCTCAGTAGCCCCTATCTAAAGAAAAATTACAAGCAGCCCACCTATTAGTTCAAGAACAATTAGAAGCAGGACATATAGAACCTTCCACGTCTCCCTGGAATTCCCCCATATTTGTGATCAAGAAAAAATCAGGAAAATGGCGATTGTTACATGATCTTAGACAAATTAATAAAACCATGCAAATCATGGGGCCCTACTCAGCCTGAACTTCCTAATCCTGTAGCTATTCCAAAAAATTTCCATCTCATTACTCTTGATATAAAAGGTTGCTTCTTTTCAATTCCTCTACATCCTCTGGATGCCCCCCAGGTTTGCCTTTTCACTTCCTTCTATTAACAATAATGGCCCCGACAAAAGATATCAATGGAAAGTACTACCGCAGGGAATGGCTAATAGCCCCACCATATGCCAAATATATGTGGACAAGGCTATCCAACCCATTAAAAATAAATATCCAAACCTCATGTGTCAACATTACATGGATGATATTTTACTGGCCCACCCTAATCAAAAAATCTTATTTAATATATTCAGTGACGTGGTAGAAAATTTTAAAAAAAAATATGGATTATATATAGCAGAAGAAAAAGTTCAAACCAGATCTCCCATATTATATTTAGGATTTAAAATTATGGATACCTTTGTTAGACCCCCCAAAATTTTAATAAATAAAGAACATTTGACCACCCTCAATGATTTCCAAAAACTACTGGGAGATGTTAATTGGCTTCGCCCTACATTAAACCTCACTACTGGCCAACTAAAACCTTTATTTGATATTCTTCGAGGGGACCCTGATCCATCCTCACCGCGAACTTTGGCTCTTGATGCTAGGAAAGGTTTAAAGTTTGTAGAAAAAGCCATCGAAGAAGCTCATTGTAACAGATTTGATTTAACTCAACCACTGATATTGATTAGTATTTCTTCACAATATACACCCACAGTAGTATTTTGGCAACAAGGGCCTTTATTATGGATACATTTGCCCGTCTCTCCTAAGAGTATAATTGAGTCTTATGCCTCCATGGTGGCTAAACTTATTCTTCAAGGACTTAAGACTTCTACTAAAATATTTGGCATTCACCCTGCTACTATTATTACTCCTTATTCATCGTCACAGACTGAATATCTATGCTCCAATGATAATGATTGGGCTATAGCTAGATGCTCTACTTCTGCAAATTTTGATAATCATCTTCCTAAGTCTCCTATATTATCTTTTTGTATTAATCATCCTATTATATTTCCACAGGTAATAAAAAAATCAACCTATTCCTAAGGCATTTAATGTATTTACAGATGGGTCCTCAAATGGTACTGCTGCAATAGTCACTCAAAAAGAAAATATGACTTACATAACTTCACACAAATCAGCTCAACTAGTGGAATTGGAAGCTGTGGTAAGAGCTCTGGAAAATTTTAGAGACCAGCCCATAAACATTTTTTCAGATAGCCACTATATTGTACAAGCTGTCCGAAAAATTAGAGTTAGCAGGACCAATAGCACCTCATACTCCAGCCTTTAAATTGTTTTATCAAATACAAAAACTTTTGTGGGCAAGAAAAGAACCTCTATTCGTAGGCCATATCAGAGCACATACTAACTTGCCTGGCCCCCTCCATGAAGGTAATCAAAAGGCAGATGATCTTACAAAAACTATATTTATACTTTCAGCGCTACAACAAGCTACTTTATTTCACTCAAGGTTTCATGTCAACAGCATCACCTTGCAACGGAGGTTCAAAATCACAAAGGAGCAAGCCAGAACAATTGTAAAAAATTGTAAATCTTGTATGACACATTTGCCCAACCCTCATTTTGGTATTAACCCTAGAGGATTAATGCCCAATCATTTGTGGCAGATGGATGTTACTCATGAACCAAGTTTTGGAAAATTGCGATTTATTCATGTAACCATAGATACATGCTCAGGCATGATTTTTGCCTCCTTACATTCTGGAGAAAAAGTTAAAGATGTTACATCTCATTGTTTACAAGCTTTTGCTGCATTGGGCATCCCCAAAATGCTTAAAACAGATAATGGCCCTGCATATACTTCCTCATCTTTTAAACAGTTTTGCGCAAAATTCAATATCTCCCATAAAACAGGCATCCCATACAATCCTCAGGGTCAGGGCATTTTTGAAAGAGCAAACCACACACTAAAAGTTATGTTATTAAAACAAAAAGAAGGAAACTGGAAAAATCCTAAAAACAGATTGGCAGTTGCCCTGTTTACTTTAAATTTTTTAACTTTAGACTCTGATGGTTATTCTGCTGGAGATAGACATTGGAACCCACATCAACAACATAAACCTTTGGTTTACTGGAAAGATGTTCTTTCAGGTACTTGGAAGGGTCCAGATCCAGTATTAATTTGGGGGAGAGGATCTGTTTGTGTTTTCCCAAAAAACGAATTTTCTCCAATATGGATACCATCCAGATTAATAAAACAGGTACAAAATCAAAAGGACAAAAATGAAGCTGTTAAACAATCAAGATTAATAAAAAAAGACACAAAATCAAGAAGACCAAGATGAAAACATGGAATGATTCCCTTATTAGAGTCCTTCAAAATATTTCACAACTTAAGTGTCATTCCTCCCGGCCGAGAAAAAAGAGATCTCTCTTTAGTGTGCACACAATTGTATTTTTTCTCTTTTTAAATATATGTCTTTATGTCTGTACATTTGTCTAAAATTCATGTAATTGTGATGTCACAAATATATGTTTGTAAACTTGTGTGTCTACCCAATGTGACGTCTCAAATAACTAAGCGCTTATAAAAAATATATATCTATGGATCCAAATAACTTTAATTCATCTAAGTTTAAGATTATTTAATTTAGGTAAATAATTTAATAAGTAAAGGTACCTTCAATTTTAATTTATAAGTGTCCCAGAGATTTCTTTTTACCACAAAATAAGACTAATGCTATGCAGCCTGATGTTTTGGTGTTTGACATACAGATGTTTATTTATAACTAACCTTATTTGTTTTATAACTGATTAATTTGAGGTTTTTTTTAAACAGATAATCTCATACAAGGTTACAAAGACTCGATGGTTCCAGCTAAAAAATTATTTTTCCAAAGTGCCTTTAACTTCTCTTTACTCTATCTTTAATACAATAAATACCTTCAGTCTTTCTTCGCTTTGTTCTAAATATGATATTTTGCCAGCTTATGCCTGCGTGAGCTCAAAAGATGTGTGTGAATACAAATCAACTTTAATTTTCTAATTTAATAGCTCTGTTTTTTAGCTTAACAACTCGCCTCTTGACTCAGTACAAAAATAACACTACTTCCCCTTCAATGATAAAACCTTAACTTTCTAGGTAGCGGGCCCTGAAGATTTGCCAGCGATATTGTCTAGACATGAAAAACACAGCTGCTACAACTGCAAGATCCACTCGTTCCAAACATCCCTGTCTCTCAAACATCAGACAACTTCACCATGACAACTTCAACAACAGTGTGGCCTCTCCTCTACATCCATGAGACCTCCTAGATCAATGTGTTGTGACAGACATTTTCATTTTTTATTTATTTGTGATTTTACCAGACAATGCCTTGCTGATATTTGCCTACAAGACTCAATATGTTGTTACTCAATAAACTCAAGACAGCTGATTTGTTTAAAAAAAAAATTTAATATACTATACAATTTAGCTCATCAACAAAAGGCTTGTCATCTTAACAACATCCCTCTTTTAAAACAAAAAAGGGGGAAATGCAGAAGCCCTGATTAAAGAGTCAGCGGAGACTGTTTGTTTACATTGGAAATGCCTTCCGGATCTCGCTCGCCTTAAAATCTCACGGGACTTGATGCGAGATAGCAAAAGCTTTTTACCAGAGGAAATAACCAACAGCGCCATTCTCTCTCCTGCCGGACCGCATGGTAGTGGGATCTTGCCTGGGAGAATTAAATTAATCTTTTCTTTTCTATTTTGTCTTTTGAGTTCTTTCCACAGCTTCGCCACTTGCCCACAGCCGTTTTACAGCCGCTAGCAAAGCATCACATGTTTTCTCTTATAGAAGTAACTTTAAAAAAGAAAAAAAAAATGATTTGAAAGTAGAAAAGTGATAATCAGGAGATGAAGGGGACTAGTGGGAGGGGTGATGGTACAGCGTAATGGAGAGTTAAACAATGGAGATGGGAACAGGTTCAAAGCACAATATATTCATGTATGAAAATGTCACAGTGAAACTCCTTGAAATATAAACAATTGATATGTATTAATAATTATAATTTTTAAAAGAAAAAATGCTATGCAGGCCCAAATATTATTGAGTTCACACACCCCTACCTCTTCGTCACCTTCCATCAGCCTTCCTGGTCACATTGACAGAAACTGACACAGAGCTAGTCTAGAAAGTCTGGAAAATTAGTTACAAATTCCATTCTGATATATGATGAGAATGAAAAATTGAGAATTGATTACCATGTTGGGATGATTCTGTGTTGGAAAAGAATGGTATAGCCTAGAGTTTCAGTTTTTCAAAGTAAAAAGCTTTGCACAGATGGGTGGTTGCACAACAGCGTGACTGTACTTTAATACCAGTGGACTGTGCCCATGAAATGGTGGTGTGGTAAGCCCTATGTTGTGTATATTTTACAACACTTTTTTTTTTTTTCTAGGAATATATTTTTTATATATTTTTTTTGTTTTTAATTGATACATAATTGTAACTTTTCTCTTCAATTAACATAATGATATTCATATTTGGTAATATAGTATGAATTTTAATACATACATGTGTATGATGTGTAATTATCAAATCAGGTAGGTAATATTTCCCTCTCCTTATCATTTCTTTTTTGTTGTTGTTGTTTTTTTCAAAATTATTTTTTATTTTAAGTTGTTATAAATGACAGCAGAATGTATTACATTTCATATTATACCTGTAAAGCACATTTTTACATATCTCTGATTGTATACAAAATATATTCATACCATTCATGACTTCATATATGCACTTAGGGTAATGATACCCATTTTATTCTACCATTTTTTTTCTTGACCCTTTTGCCCCCTCCCTCCCCATTGGCCATTCTAGTGTTCCTCTAATCCTCCTATGTGACCCATCCCAACTTGTGAATTGGCCTCCTTATATCAGAGAAAACATTTGGCATTTGGCTTTTTGGGATGGGCTAACTTCACTTAGCATTATATTCTCTAACTCCATCCATTTACCTGCGAATGCCATGATTTTATTCTCTCTTATTTCTGAGTAATACTCCATTGTGTGTATTTACCACATTTTCTTTATCCATTCATCTACTGAAGGGCATCTGGGTTGGTTCCACGGTTTAGCTATTGTGAATTGTGCTGCCATAAACATTGATGTGGCTGTGTCCCTGTAGTATGCTGTTTTTAAGACCTTTGGGTAAAGACCAAGGAGTGGGATAGCTGGTTCATAAGGTGGATCCAATCCAAGTTTTCCCAGGTATCTCCATACTGCTTTCCATATTGGCTGCACCATTTTGCAGTCCCACCAACAATGTATGAGTGTGCCTTTTTCTCCACATCCTCGCCAATATTTATTGATGTTTGTGTTCTTAATAGCTGCCATTCTGATGGGTGTGAGATGAAATCTTAGAGTGGTTTTGATTTGCATTTCTCTAATTGCCAGAGATATTGAACATTTTTTCATGTATTTGTTGATTGATTGTATATCTTCTTCTGAGAAATGTCTGTTCAGTTCCTTGGACCATTTATTGATTGGGTTATTTGGTTTTTTAGTGTTAAGATTTTTGAGTTCTTTATATATTCTAGAGATTAGTGCTCTATCTGATGTGCATGTGGTAAAAATTTGTTCCCAATTAGTAGGCTCTCTATTCACCTCACTGATTATTTCTTTTGCTGAGAAGAAGCTATTTTACCAACTTTAAAATACTATTTAAAAGAAATTGAAAAGATTCTTCCCTACACACATCCCTGCTTTCCAAACAAAAATATAGGAAAGTTACAATACAGGATTGTTCATAAACCAACCACTCAGCCATCACCAGTCCAATTTTAGGGCATGAGAAAGTGGGGTTAAACGTGGAAGGAGAAAAATGAGAGACAATGAAGACTTGGTATTGTGGGATATTGATGGTGCACAGAAGGCCTGGGGTATGCCAAAAGATGCCATATGATGGCATCAAATGCTTTTGGAGGAATGGTAATGAGAAGGACAAGAGCAAAGAGAGATTTCACACTTTGCCCTTCACAATGCCCCTCTAAAAGCCAGTAATTATTGATCATTTTATGGATAAAATTGTTACCAAGCATGTAGAATTAGCATACAGAAAGTGAACTCCTTCAGGCTAAAAGCTGTTAAAAGGCCATTAAGTGGAACAAGTTCTCAAGTCAAAGTTTGTCACACAGAAGGTACTCATTGACCATTTTGAATAAATATATTATTTAAGTGAATAAAGCTTTAAAAATCTAACAGCATGATTCTGTTAATAAAATGCCTTTTTTAAGTTCTTAATTTAAATATTTGCATTTCTGTTCAATAATTAGTATTTTTGTTATACTATCATTTTTGGTGTTGAATTAAGAGTTGGCTAACTCCATAAAATAAAAGTTAATTGTCTACAATACACTGAAAATTAACCACACCTTGAGAGGGAGAAAATCTTAGCTATATAATCAATTTTTTTGTATTTAAAATAAATAAATAAATGGTAAAAAATAAACATATAAAATAAAATTTTGTTAAAAATCTACACTCACAGATGAATATGTAACAACAAAGACAAATTTAATTGAAGATAAATATAAGAAATTTCAAAATATAATTGAAGAAAATAAAAGACCTTTTATAAGTTGATAAAATTAGAAAAGAAGATGGCAGATAAGAGGAAGGGTGTACCTCACAGCAATTCCTTAGCACCAGACTTGCAATGTGGGAAGACTGCTCCCCAATGAGTTAGGTAACAAATGGAACTCACTGAAACTCAGTACTGCACTGTAAAAGATATATTATAGAGACACAGAATGTCAGAAACTTAGAACAGAATGTAAAAATAATGCATTAGTAATGCACCAGCTTGACTGACGGTGGCCACAGAGAGGAGGTAAGCAGTGGCATTGAGAAGATAAAATGGCAAATAACAACAAAAAAATAGATAAATTAAATGTTTGAAAAAATATTATTTGGCTTGGTGGAACCTGTGTATTAGAACAGGAGGCTAAATTTAATGAACACAGAATCATTGAGGAAAGTTGTTCATTGAAAACAATCAAAAATTACTCAGGACCACAGAGCAGATAGTTCAACAGGATCTGAGATTGCTGGCCCAGAAATGTCTATAGGCCCAGCCTAGAAACTATCTATAAATACTGCACAGCAGTGAGCAGACACAAGGCAGGGATGCATAAAAGAAGTAGCCAGCAGTTGCATATTCTGTCCTTCAGTGTATGTTTGCAGCAGATTGATTAAAATAGACACAAAGAAAGCATTTGTTGCTGGCATCCAATAAGAGTTATTAGGGCCAGGCACAGTGGTGCACACCTGTAATCCCAGCACTTGGGAGGCTGAGGCAGGAGGATCACCAGTTCAAAGCCAGCCTCAGCAATGGCAAGGCACTTAGCAACTCAGTGAGACCCTGTCTCTAATAAAAATACAAAAAAGGGCTAGGGATGTGGCCCAGTGGTCGAGTGCCCTGAGTTCAATCCCCAGGACCACAAAAAAAAAAAAAAAAAAAAAGTTATTAGGAAGACACCTGTAGTGGTCACACAGGAGTGTCTATACTCCAGAGTGGCTACCTTGGTAATTCACATTCATAGCATTGAAGGTCAAATCTGTGGAGGGTTAAGCTCTATGCCCTAAAAGTGGATTTTACTGGAGGCCCCAGACATTCAGATGTCCAGCAGAAACTGGCAGTTCCCAGAAATTTGAGGTGTGGACCAAATACCCACAAACAGAGTTCCAAAATTTATTCAAGACTTAACACCAACCACTGTACTTCCAATTTAGAACACTGCATCACCCCCACTATAGAATTAAACAACTTGTGAGAAATCCCCAGTCTACTCCAAACTGTATTGGGAGACCAGAAGCTAAGACTTACTACACCCAGCTGGAAGCTAGGTGATTAACACAGAGATATAGGGCTATAGAGCTGAAATAAGTATAAAGAACGAAACTCCATTACTGTCAGCAGTTTTGAACACCATAGTGGAAATAAACCCTATATTTCTCATTAAATTATTTTCTTATTTTTCTTCATCTTTTTTCTCTATATGCACATTTTTTAATTTAACTCTTGAAAAATTTTCAAATTTCATTTTATCATATTGTATTTTTAAAACTTTTTTCCATTATGCATTATTGTGTGTGTGTGTGTGTGTGTGTGTGTGAGAGAGAGAGAGAGAGAGAGAGAGAGAGAGAGAGAGAGAGAGAGAGAGAGAGAGAGAGTTTGAGAGGCTGTGTGTTATCATTTCATAAATATTCATACATTTATTTTCACATTAATAGGTTTCTCTTCTGCACACTTTTGTTATTTAGCCTTGATTTGACTTAAGTGCAGTACAATTATACAAGGCTTTGAGTTGTTTTGAGCTCACATTTGCTGGTTTGTTCATACCTTGGTTATTTTCTTTTCTATTTCCCCTTCACTGCTCTTACTCCCATGGCAATTGAATTTTTTTGTTCCATTTTCCTCTCTCTCTCTCTCTTTTTTTTTTTTATTGCTTCCTGTTAAGTTGTCATTTCTTCTTTACCACCAAAATCTGCTACCTATCTCTTGCTTTTCCTCTGATCACTTATTAAAATATTTCAAAATTTCTTTCACATTCCTACTCTATTTTTTCTTATTTAAGAAATTGTAATCCACTAAATAACATAACCATATAATTTATGAATTCCTACCTCATTTATATTGTTGTGATATTAACATAGTGGACAACATAGTAGACACATGCTGTCAGATACCTGATCTTGTTGAGTTTTTCGATTATTGGTACTGATGTTAAATGCTGACACCACCATTCCTATAGAGAAGGAAAATAGTGGCATATATATCAAAGTAGACAACAGACATTTCAGACTATAAACCCATTGATGGTATTAGTGCAAACACTGGCTGCCCACTCCCTGTAAGAAGGTTTGGAAAATGACTAGGACACTTCAAAGTCACAGAATAGAGATCCTGCTCCACAGAAATCTCACATCTCACCAAGCAACAGTGACCCTAACCTTACACATGACCTAACCCCACATGAGCCTTAGCATTACTTTAAATCACAGAATTAGGGAGAGAAAAACACCAAAGAACCAGGACCCAAGGAGGAACAACCAGAGGGGAACTTCAAGTCCCATCCATTGACATCTACTCATATATATAAGACACAAAGAAGTTGTCTCCCCAAAATGGCTACGAACAAAAAAATAAGTATATAAAATAGAGAATGAAATCTACCTCAATTGATGTGCAAGCCCAAGACATCTGAAAACATGAGGAAATAGGCAAGTAAAACTACCCCTCAAATTCCTATCCACCAACAAATTATTGTGCAGATATGGAAATGGATAAAATTCCAGAGAGAGATTACAAAAAAAACTGATTAGTAAAATGTTCAGTGAAATAAAGGAAAATCTAAAGAATGAATTAAGAAATAAAATACAGGAGATGAAAGACCATTTTAAAAAAATAGAAACATTGAAAAGAAACCAATCAGAACTCCTATAAATTGAAAAGACAAGTCAGATTAGTTTTAATTGTAAGCATAACCAACAGATTAACTTGCATAGAGAATAGCACTTCAGCCCTTGAACATGAGGCACATGAGCTTGAGTATATGAAATACAATAAAGGGAAAAGAAATGATAGAACATGATAAAAATATACATGAACTCTGAGACATCAAGAGACCAAACATGAGAAGGAGATTTCAAGCAAAATGTAATCAAAAGGTACAAAGAAGACTGCTACATCCAGATAAAGGGAACAATCCAACTAGAATGTATAGCAATAGGAAGTATATATGCCCCAAATGTCAGTGTACCTAATTGCATTTTTAAAACTTTTCCTGGACATTATATATCAGACCCCCATGCAGTAATTGTGGGTAATTTTAACATACCCTTAACACCAGTAAACAGGTCATCAACATATAAAATAAATAAAACTATTTCAAACCTAAATAATACTATGAATTAAATTGATCTAATGTATATCTACAGAATATTTCACCCAGAAAAACCTGAATATTTTGTTCCCAAACACCTTCTTCTCAACAGCTCATTAAACATTTTCCAAAATAGACCATATTCCAAGTCACAATATAAATCTTAGCAAATATAAAAAACAATTGATATAATCCTGTGCCTCTCATCAGATCATAATGACATGAAACTAGAAATCACCAACAAGAAACAACAGAAACTACATAAGCACATGGAGATTGAACAATACTTTTATAAAATGAAAAATAAATCAAAGCAGGAATGAGAGAAAAAATAAAGAAATTTTTTAATCAAATGAGTACAGAGGTACAATAGAAAAGCTGTTCTAATAAGAAAATTTATAATATTGAATGCCTACATTTAAAAAAAGATAGATCTCAAATGAAAAAATTTATTTTACACCTCAGGTCCTTAGAAAATAAAGAACAAACTGATTCCAAACTCAGTAAAAGACAAAAAATAATTTATATTGGAGCCAAAAATTATGAAATTGAGAATAAAAAAAATACACAGGATCAGTGCAACAAGAAGTTGGTTTTTCATAAACATAAATAACTCTAAGCCAAAGTAACCAAAAGAAAGAGAAAAGACCCAAATCACAAAATTAGAAAATTAAAAGGAAATATCACTCATCACAGAAACTTCTTAAATCTAGAGATTCATTAGAATTTACTTTGAAAATGTGTACTCCAATAAACTGGAAAATCTAGAAGATATTGACAAACTTCTTGACATATATGACCTGCCCAAATTGAAACAGAAAAATATGGAAAACCTATACTGACAAATATTAAATAATGAAATTGAAACATCAATTAAAAACTTTCCAAGACTAGGCTAGGAATATAGCTCAGTTGGTAAAACACTTGCCTCCATGCACAAGGCCCTGGTTTCAATACCCAGCACCACAAAACAAAAAACAAACAACAACAAAAAAAAAAAAAAACCTTCCAAGAAAGATAAGCTCAGGACCAGATGTATTATCACTTGAGTTCTACCAGACCTTTAAAGAAATAACACTCATCTTTCTCAAATCATTTCATGAAATTTATTGGGAGTAAAGACTCCCAAATACATTCTATAAAGCCACTATAACCCTGATACCAAAGCCAAGGCACTTCAAGGGAAAAAAAGTACAAACCAAAAACCCTGCTGAACAGAGATGTAAAAATCCTTAATAGAATATTAGCAAACTGCATACAAAAATACATCAAGAATATAATACACCATGATTAAGTGAATTTTATTCCAGAAATGCAAGATTGGTTAAACATATACACAAATCAACAAATGTAATTCAGCATTTGAATAGAATTAAGGACAATAATCACATTATCATCACAATTGATGTAAAAAGTGATGTGAAATGTAGGAACTATTTATGCCAATAATTCTGAAGAAGCTAAAGATAGAAGAAACTATCCCTAGAATACAAGAACACTTCATCATATTTATGATGGCAGCAGTGTCTTTAACAAACACCTAAAACTCAAGAAATAAAACTAAGATGCAATAAATGGAACACCAGCCAGGTGTGGTGGTGCACACCTGTAATCCCTGCAGCTCAAGAAGCTTAAACAAGAGGATCACAAGTTCAAATCCAGCCTGAGCAACTTAGCATGGCTCTAAAGCAAGTTAGAGAGAGACCATGTCTCTAAATAAAATATTAAAAAGTGCTAGGGGGACACCATAGCCTGGAGGAGATACAGAGAGGCAGGCCTGCCTGCCCATCTGCCCTGCCACACCATGGCCAGGAGGGGAATCAGAGAGAGGCCCACCCTAGCCCACAACCCAGAGAGACACCCACACCTGTGCAGAGAGGCACTCCACACTGGAGTTCCTTACTCACCAAAGCATGGTTGCACAGCCCAACATCAGGTTTATTATAGGCTTGAGGCTGCCACTACCAGGAAACTGGGATAGTGCTGCTTCTATCAAGGGACAACAATAAGGACCTGGTAAGACAACACCAAGGTCCCTGTGGGCCTGGCTGCACCAGAGGTTTCTCTACTAGAGTTGCTAACAGTTATCCTGTTGTTGAGCTAACAGGGAATCTTGCATGGAGATGCCTATCTCTTGTTTCTCCTACTAACAGCCAACTACTTATTACCCTCTCACTAGTCAAATAATCTGATACCTCTATTTTCTCACATCCTACCTCATAAATGTCTCAACCAACCCCCTAGTCTCCCCTCTACCATTAGAAACTGTAAACCATTATGCAAACCTATTGACTATATGGTAAATAATAACTGATCTCATCATTTCTGATTATAGTGAAAAAACTGTAAATGTAAAAATAGAAGCTGATATATGACTAGAATTTGGGTACATTGAGTGCTGCAATATTGATCTCTCCCATAAAAGAGAGGTATTGGTAACCTGTAGGGACACTATAAGAAAATAGAGCAGAAGCTGTAATACCCTGGATCTACACTGCAAGAGAGCAAGATACATAGATATTATGAAAAAATTAGGGAGGAAAATGCCCCAAGCAAACCAAGATACTACAACAATAGAATCCATAGATAGCACAGTAGGTTAACTGTCAGAGAAGGAGTTTCAAATATACATAACTAAAGTGATTTGGGAATTAAGGAATGACCTAAGTGAACAGATACAGACAAAAATTGATCTCTCCAACAAAGATTTAAGAGATCAAATACAGGTGACCATCAATCACAACAACAAAGAGATAACAGAGAAAATACAGGTTGCAAGAGATTACTTCAAGAAATAGCTAGAGATTCTGAAAATAAAAAGTGAAAGAAATAATAAGCCATTTTAAAAACTCAATAGATAGCATCACCAACAGACTAGATCACTTGGAAGATAGGAACTCAGACAATGAAGACAAAATATACAATCTTGAACATAACATAGACCTCACAGTGAAGATGGTAAGAAACCATAAACATAATATCCAAGAATTATGGGATACCATCAAAAGACGAAATTTAAGATTTATTGGAATAGAGGAAGGTTCTGAGATTCAAACCAAAGGAATGCACAATCTCTTCAATGAAATAATATCATAAAATTTCCCAAGCATGAAGAATGAATTAGAAAATCAAATACAAGAGACCTATAAGTCACCAAATGTACAAAATTACAACAGATCTACACCAAGACACATTATAACAAAAATGCCTAGTATACAGAATAAGGATGGAATTTTAAAGGCCACAAGAGAGACAAATCAGATTACCTATAAGGGAAGACCAATTCAGATCTCAGCAGATTTTTCAACCCAGACCCTCAAAGCCAGGGGATCCTAGAAAAACATGTACCAGGCTCTAAAAGTTAATGGATACCAACCAAGAATCTTGCATTAAGCAAAATTAATCTTCAGCTTTGATGATGAAATAAAAACATTCCATGATAAGCAAAAGCTAAAGGAATTCACAACAAGAAAGCCTGCACTACAGAACATTCTTGGCAAATATTCCATGAGGAGGAAATGAAAAACAACAATGATAATCTGCAAATGGAAGAATGACAATAAAGGGAAAAAAGCAACCAAAGGAGAAACCAAATCAAGCAAAATACCAAAAATAAACAAAATGACTGGTAATACAAACCGTGTCTCAATAATAACCCTGAATGTTAATGGCCTAAACACACCAATCAAAAGACATAGGCTGGTAGATTAGAGTTTTAAAAAAGGACTCCAAAATATGCTGCCTTCAAGAGACTCATCTCATAGGAAAAGACACACACAGACTGAAGGTGAAAGGATGGGTTAAAATATACCATTCACATAGTCTACTTAAACCAGCAGGGGTTTCCATCCTCATATCAACTAAAGTAGACTTCAAGCCAAAGTTAATCAAAAGAGATGAAAATGGGCTTTTCATACTGCTTAAGGGAATCATACATCAACAAGACATAACAGTTATAAACATATTTGCCCAAAAAATGTAGTATCTATGTTCATCAATCAAACTCTTCTTAAGTTCAAGAGTCAAATAGACCACAACACAATAATTCTGGGTGACTTTAACACACCTCTTTCACCACTGGATACATCTTCCAAACAAAAGCTAAACAAGGAGACTAAAGAACTCAATAATACAATCAATAACTTGCAATTTACTTATATATAGAGAGAGTATATTATCCATCAACACGTGAATACACTTTCTTCTCAGCAGCACGTGGATCCTTCTATAAAACAGACCATATATTTTGCCACAAAACAACTCTTAGCAAGTATAAAAAAAAGTGGAGTTACTACCTGAATTCTATCAGATCATAATGGAATGAAGTTAGAAATCAATGATAAAGAAATAAAATCTACACCAACTAAATAATGTGATAGATTAAATAATATGCGACTGAAGACATCAAAGAGGAAATTAAAAAATTCTTAGAGGTAAATGAGACCACCGATACAACATATTGAAATGTCTGGGACACTATGAAGGCAGTTCTAAGAGGAAAGTTCATTGCAGAGAGTTAATTCCTTAAAAGAAGAAAAAGTCAATGAATAAATGAACTAACAATACATCTCAAAATCCTACAAAAAGAAGAACAAATAACACCAAAAGCAGTAGAAGACAGGAAATAATTAAAAACAGAGCTGAAATCAATGAAATTGAAACAAAAGAAACAATTGAAAAAATTGACAGAACAAAAAGTTGGTTCTTTGAAAAAATAAATAGAATTGACAGACCATTAGCTATGCTAATGAGAAGAAGGAGAGACAAACCCAAATTACTAACAACCATGATGAAAAGTGAAATATCATGGCAGACACTATGAAATACAGAAGATAATTAGAAATTATTTTGAAAATTTGTACTCCAATAAAATACAAAACATCGAAGGCATCGACAAATTTCTAGACTTGTGTAATTTGCCCAAATTGAAGCAGATGATATACACAATTTAAACAGATAAATTTCAAGCAAGGAAATAGAGGATGCCATCAGAAAAGCCCAGGACCATATGGATACACAGCTGAGTTCAACAAGACATTTAAAGAAGAACTAACACCAAAACTTTTCAAAATATTTCATGAAATAGAAAGAGAGCTTGCAAGCACATTCTATGAGGCCAATATCACCCTGATTCCTAAACCATAAGAAGACATCAAAGAAAGAAAACTTCAGACCAATATCTCTAATGAATATAGATGAAAAAATTCTCAATAAAATTCTGGCAAATCAAATACAAAAACATATCAAAAAGATAGTACAACACGATCAGGTAGGGTTTATATTAGGACTACAAGTTTGGTTCAAATACAGAAATCAAGAAAATGTAAGTCATCACATCAATAGACTCAAAGATAAAAATCATATGATTATCTCTCTAGACACAGAGAAAGCTTTTGACAAAATACAGCACACCTTCATGTTCAAAACGCTAGAAAACTACGGACAACAGTAACATACCTCAACATTTTAAAGGCTGTCTATGCTAAGCCCCAGGCCAACATCATTCTAAATAGAGAAAAATTGAATGCATTCCCTCTAAAAACTGGAAAAATACAGGAGTGCCCCCTTTTGCCACTTCTATTTAACATAGTTCTTGAAACTGTAGCCAGAGCCATTAGATTGATGAAAGAAATTAAAGAGATATGCATAGGAAAAGAAGAGCTCAAATTAGCACTATTTGCATATAATAAGATTCTATACCTAGAAGACCCAAAAATTCCACCAGAAATCTTCTAGAACTAATAAATGAATTCAGCAAAGTAGCTGGATATAAAATCAACACCCATAAATCAAAGTCATTTCTGTATATCAGTGACAAAACCTTAGAAAGAGAAAATAGGAAAACCACCCCATTTACAATTGCCTCAAAAAATAAAATAAAATACTTGGGGATCAACTCTACAAAAGAGGTGAAAAACCTCTACAATGAAAACTACAGCATGCTAAAGAAAAAAATAATAATGAAGATCTTACAAGATGTAAAGATCTACCTTGTTCTTGGATAGGTAGAATTAATATTGTCAAAATGACCATACTACCAAAAGCACTATACAGATTCAATGCAATCCCAATAACATTCCTCATAGAAATAGAAAAATCAGTCATGAAATTCATCTGGAAAAATAAGATCCCCAGAAGAGCCAAAGTAATCCTTATCAAGAAGAGTGAAGCTGGTGGCATTACTATTATAGACCTTAAACTATAATACAAAGCAATAGTAACAAAAACAGCATGGTATTGGCACGAAATTAAATCTGTATACAAACGGTACATAAGAGAATATACAGAGACTAACCCACATAACTACAATTATCTTATATTAGAAAAATGTGCCAAAAATGTATATTGGAGAAAAGATAGCCTCTTCAACAAATGGTGCTGGGAAAACTGGAAATCCACATGTAACAAAACTAAATTAAACCTCTATCTCTCACCATGCACAAAACACAACTCAAAGTAAATCAAGGACCTCAGAATTAAACCAGAGACCTTGTGCCTTATAGAAGAAAAAGTAGGCCCAAATCTTCATCATGTTGGATTAGGCACCTACTTCCTTAATAAACCTGTATAGTACAAGAATTAAAACCAAGAACCAATAAATGGGATGAATTCAAACTAAAAAAAAAAAAATTCTCAGCAAATGAAACAATCAGTGAGGTAAATAGAGAACTTACAGAATGAGAGCAAATCTTCACTACAAGCACATCAGATAGAGAACTAATCTCTAGGATATATAAAGAACTCAAAAACCTTAATACCAAAAAGTCAAATAACCCAATCAATAAATGGGCCAAGGAATTGAACAGACACTTCTCAGAAGAGGATATACAATCAATCAACAAATATATGAAAAAATGTTCAACATCTCTAGCAAGTAGAGAAATGCAAATCAAAACTACTCTAAGATTTCATCTCACTCCAGTCAGAATGGCAGATATCAAAATTCAACAACAATAAATGTTGGCAAGGATGTGGGGGGAAAGACATGTTCATAAATTGCTGGTGGGACTGCAAAATGGTGTAGCCAATATGGAAAGCAGTATGGAGATGCCTTGGAAAACTTGGAATGGAACTACATTTTGACCCAGCCATCCCACTCCTAGGTCTATACCCAAAGGACTTAAAAACAGCATACTACAGGGACACAGCCAGATCAATGTTTATAGCAGCACAATTCACAATAGCTAAATTGTGGAACCAACTCAGATGCCCTTCAGTAGATGAGTGGATAAGGAGACTGGCATATATACACAATGGAACATTACTCAGCACTAAAAGTGAATAAAACCATGGCATTTTCAGGTAAATGGATGGAGTTGGAGAAAATGAAGTAAGCCAATCCTGGAAAACCAAAGGCCTAAAATGATTTATTTGATATGAGGATGCTGAATCATAATGGCAATGGAGGAGGGGAGCATGGGAGGAATGAAGGAACTTTAAAGAGATTAAAGGAAAGGGAGGGGAAGGGAAGGGGTAAAGGGATAGAAATAATGGTGGAATGAGTTAGACATCATTACCCTAAGTATATGTATGAAGACACAAATGGTATGAAAATACTTTGTGTAGAACCAGTGACTTGAAAAATCGTGTTCTGTATATGTAATATGAAATTATTTGCATTCTGCAAGCGTGTATAACAAATTAGAATAAATAAATAATTTAATAAAAAAGAGGTACAAAAATAAAGTGCTAGGGATGTGGCTCAGTGGTTAAGCACCCCTGGGTTCAATCCCTGGTACCAAAAGAAAAAAGAAAAAAAAAAGAAAGAAAGAAAGAAAAAAAGACAAAACAAAAATGTGAGATGCCATCAAATTAAAAACTTTTGCACCACAAAGGAAAGGATTAAAAATGAGAAGAGTCTTCTAGGTATAGAATCATATCATCAGCAAATAGTGCTAGTTTGAGTTCTTCTTTTCCTATCTGAATCCCTTTAATTTCTTTCGTCTGTCTAATTGCTCTGGCCAGAGTTTCAAGTACTATGTTAAATAACAGTGGTGAAAGGGGGCATCCCTGTCTTGTTCCAGTTTTTAGAGGGAATGCTTTCAATCTTTCTCCATTTAAAATTATGCTAGCCTGGGGCTTCGCATAGATACCTTTTATAATGTTGAGGTATGTTCCTGTTATCCCGAGTTTTTCTAGTATTTTGAATATAAAGGGGTGCTGTATTTTGTCGAATACTTTTTCTGCATCTATTGAGATGATCATATGGTTTTTATCTTTAAGTCTATTGATGTGATGTATTATATTTATTGATGTCCGAATGTTGAACCAACCTTGCATCCCTGGTATAAACCCCACTTGATCGTGGTGCACTATCTTTTTTATATGTTTTTGTATTCAATTTGCCAGAATTTTGTTGAGAATTTTAGCATCTATGTTCATTAAAGATATTGGCCTGATATTTTCTTTTTTGGCTGTGTCTTTGCCTGGTTTTGAAATTAATGTAATATTGGCCTCATAGAATGAGTCTGGAAGAGATCCCTCTTTTTCTATTTCCTAAAATAAATTGGAGAGTATTTGGTATTAGTTCTTCTTGGAAGGACTTGTAGAACTCGGTTGGTATCCATCTGGTCCTGGGCTTTTTTGGGCTGGTAGTTTTTTATGGAATCTTCTATTTCTTCACTTAAAATTGATCTGTTTAAATTGTGCATAGCCTCCAGATCCAGTTTGGGTAATTCATGTGACTCTAGGAATCTGTCAATGCCATCAATATTTTCTATTTTATTAGAGTATTAGTTTTCAAAATAATTTCTAATTATCTTCTGTATTTCTGAGGTGTTTGTTGTGATGTTTCCTTTTTCATCTTGGAAGGTAGTGATTTGAGTTTTTTCTCTCCTTCTTTTCATTACCACTGCTAAGGGTCTGTCAATTTTAATTTTTCAAAAAACCAACTTTGAGTTCTTTCAATTCTTTGAATTGTTTCTTTAGTCTCAATTTGATTAATTTCAGCTCTGACTTTAATTATTTCCTGTCTTCTACTGCTTTTAGTGTTGATCAGTTCTTCTTTTTCTAGGGTTTTGAGGTGTGATGTTAAGTCATTTATTTGTTGTTTTTTCTTCTTTTAAGGAATGAACTCAATGCAATGATTTTTCCTTTTAATACTGCCTTCATAGTTTCCCAGAAATTTTGATGTGAAATATCTATGTTCTCATTCACCTCTAGGAATTTTTTAATCTCCTCCTTGATGTCTTCTGTAACCCCTATTCATTCAGTAACATGTTTTTTAGTCTCCAAGTGTTAGAGAAACTTTTTTTATTTTTTATTTTATTATTGAATTCTAATTTTATTCCATTATTATCTGATAGACTGCATCATAGTATCTCAAATTTTTTATATTTGCTAAGAGTTGCTTTGTGGCATAGTATGTGGTCTATCCACCAGAAAACTATTAGAACTAATTAATGAATTCAGCAAAGTAGCAGGATACAAAATCAACACCCATAAATCAGAGGCATTTTTGTACATCAGTGACAAATCCTTTGAAAGGGAAATGATGAAAACTACCCCATTTACACTAGCATCAAGAAAAATAAAATACTTGGGAATCAACTTAACGAAAGACGTGAAAGACCTCTATAATGAAAACTACAGAAAACTAAGGAAAAAAATTAAGGAAGACCTTAGGAAATGGACAGATCTACATTGTTCTTGGATAGGCAGAATCAATATTGTCAAAATGACTATATTACCAAAAGGATTATACAGTTTCAGACCAATGGTACATAATGGAGGACACAGAGATTAACACCCACAACTACAGCTATCTTATATTAGATAAAGGTGTCAAAAATATGCACTGGATAAAAAGCCTCTTCAACAAATGATGCTGGGAAAACTGGAAATCCATATGCAAAAAAATGAAACTGAACCTCTATTTCTCACCATGTGCAAAACTCAACTCAAAGTGGATCAAGGACCTAGGAATTAGACCAGAGGCACTAAGCCTAATAGAAGAAAAAGTAAGCTCTAATCTCCAACATGTCATACTAGGCCCAAACTTCCTTAATATGACTCCTATAGCGCAAGAATAAATATCAAGAATCAATAAATGGGATAGATTCAAACTAAAATCTTTCTTCTCGGCAAAAGGAACAATCAGTGAGGTGAATAGAGAGCCTACTAATTGGGAACAAATTTTTACCACATGCACATCAGATAGATCACTAATCTCTAGAATATATAAAACCTTAAAAATTTTAACACCAAAAAAAAAAAAAATAGCCCAATCCCTAATGGGTCAAGGAACTGAGCAGACACTTCTCAGAAGAAGATATACAATCAATCAACAAATTCATGAAAAAATGTTCAACATTTCTGGCAATTGGAGAATGCAAATCAAAACTACTCTAAGTTTTCATTTCACTCCAGTCAGAATGGCAGCTATTAAGAACACAAACAACAATAAATGTTGGAGAGGATGTGGGGATAAAAGCACACTCATACATTGCTGGTGGGACTGCAAAATGGTGCAGCCATTATGGAAAGCAGTATGGATATTTCTTGGAAAACTAGGAATTGAACCAGCATATGACCCAGTCATCCCTCTACTGGGCCTATTTCCTAAGCACTTAAAAACAGCATACTACAGGTACACAGCCACATCAATGTTTATAGTAGCATAATTCACAATAGCTAGATTGTGGAACCAACCTAGATGCCCCTCAGTAGATGAGTGGATAAAGAAAATGTGCTATATATACACAATGGAATTTTACTCAGCAATAAAAGAGAATAAAATAATGGCATTTGCAGGTAAATGGATGAAATTGGAGAATATAATGCTAAGTGAAGTTAGCCAATCTCAAAAATCCAAATACTGTATGTTTTCTCTGATATAAAGAAGCTGATTCACAGTGGGGTTGGGTTGGGGAGCATAGGAAGATTAGAGGAACACCAGAAAGGTCAATGGAGAGGGACGGCAAGGGAGGGAGCAAGGGGGTATAAAGAGAGTAATAATTAAAAAAAAAAAAAAAGATGGTAGAATGAGAGGGTTATCATTACCATAAATGCATGTTTGAAGACATGAAAGATATGAATATACTTTGTATACTAACAGTGATATGTAAAAAGTGCTCTTTATTTGTATTACAAATTGTAAAGCATGCTACTGTTGTATATACAACAGCACTAAATATAAAAAAAAATTTAATGATTTTAAAATATGTGAAGAGAGACTATAGAGAAAATCTTTGCTAGTTGCTACTAAAATAGGTGATTAATATCCAGAATATATAAAGAACTCAAAAACTTAACACTAAAAAATCAAATAACCCATTCAATAAAATAGGTAACAGAACTAAAAATTTTTCTCAAAAGAAAAAACACAAATGGCCAAATAAATACGTGAAAAAAGTTTAATATCTTTAGCAATTAAAGAAATGTAAATCAAAACAACACTAAGATTTTATCTCTCTCTAGTCAGAATGGCAATGATGAAGAACACAAACAATAAATGCTGGTAAGGATGTGGGAGAAAGGAACACTTGCATATTGTTGGTAGGTCTTCAGACTAGTACAACCACAATGCAAAGCAATATGAAGAGTCCTCCAAAACCTAGGAATTTAACCACCATACTATGGGGTTATCTTCTACTCCTTAATATTTATTCAAAAGAACCAAAATCAATGTACAATTCACAATAACTAAATTATGGTGTTAACACATATGACCATAATAGATGAATACACTAAGAAATTATACTCACTGCTGCCTAGATGCTGCTGCTAGGCCTGGAGGTCCTTTCTTTGAGCACAGCCACTGCAACATCCTATGCTATCTCTGAGGTCACTGCTGCTGACACTGGAAGTCTCTCCTCCAATCAGCTGACCCCTATACTATTACCCCCAAGGTTGCTGCCTCTAATACCACTGCTGTCACCCTGAGGTCACCTGGAGGTCTTCTTTCTGGATACTGCTGCCCACGCAGCTGCAGCCACCTGCTGCTGCCACCAGAGACACTACTGCCCCTCTGGAGATAGCCTGGTGATGCTGACCACATAGCTGCAGATGCATCCACTGCTGACACTGTTTCACTACCACTGCTACTCACCTTGATGTCTGTAGGAGTTGCCACCACCACCACTACCACTGCTACCACCACTTAGAAGTCTTCTGTGGAGGAGACTCCAGGTTTGATTGCATGTGGCCACACCCATGTTGGGACACTGGCCAGGGTCTGGGGACAGGGTGCCAGCAGGTTTACCACCAAAAGAGACTCTGTCCAGTGTGGAAGTACCTGCAGGTTTGGAGGTGCCTGGGGTCTTTCTACTGGGAGTGCTGGTGGCCTTTGTATTGCTGCTGCATCCCAGGGTTGCTCCTTTGCATGAGTGTATCCCCTGTGGTCTCTCTGCAAGTAGGAGCAGCATTGAAATCTTGGGACTGCAGTGTAGCCAAGCCTGAGGTATCTGAAGCCCAGATTGGTGGTATAGTGACTACATCTGGAAGGGCTGATCTGGGCCTTGTGATCCCAAGATATATCAGAGACAGCGCTGAGAAACTTTTGAATGCTGACGAGACAGTTTGGCTTTCCACTGAGCTTTATTTTATTTTACTTTATTTTTCAAATCACTAATATCTCTACCATACTTGGAACAGGGTGTTTTTTATGTGTGTGCATGACAATGATATATGAATGGTGTTTTTCACAACTAGAAAAGCTACACTAGAGAACGTTCTCAATAAAATATTCCATGAGGATGAAGTGGGGGAAAAAAGTGAAAACGAGCAAAAGGAGGATCTACACTAAATAAATTTTCAACCAAAGAAGAAGCTAAGTCAAATTAAAAAACAAATAAATCAAAATCACAGGGAATACAAATCATATCTCAATAATAACCTTGAATATTAATGGCCCAAACTCATCAATGAAAAGACATAACTTGGCAGATTTGATTAAAAATTGAGACCAAACAATATGCTATCTTCAAGAAACTCACCTCATGGGCAAAGACATCCACAGGCTGAAGGTGAAAGGATGTTAAAAAACTTATCACTCATATGGATAACATAAACAAGAAGGAGTTTTCATCCTCATCTCAGATTAGTAGACTTCAAAACAAAATTAATCAGAAGAGAGAAAGAAGGACTTTTAATACTTCATAAGGGAAGAATATATCAGCAGCACATAATAATTATAAATATTAATGCCCCAAATAATGGAGCATCTACATAAAGCAAAGAAACCCTTCTCAATTCAAGAGTCAAACAGACAACTACACAATAATACTGGGTGAATGTAACACACCTCTCTCACTACTATAGAGATCTTCCAAACAGAAATTAAATAAAGAATCTATAGAACTAAATAATACAATCAATAATTTAGGCTTACAGACATATATAGAATATAGAATATTTCATCCATTAATGCGTGAATATACTTTCTTCTTAGCAGCATGTGGCTATGTGGCTCCTTCTTTAAAATAGACCATATCTTATATCACAAAACAACTCTTAGTAAATACATAAAAAAAGAGATAATACTCTGCATTTTATCAGATCACAATTGAATGAAATTAGAAATCAATGGTAAAATTTAAAAAATAGAAGCTACTCTAACAAATGGAGATGAAATAATACAATATTGAATGATGAATGGATGGTAGAAGAAATCAAGGATAAAATAACAAAAATTCTTAGAAGTAAATGAGAACACTGATAAAACATATCAAAATCTCTGGTACACAGTGAAGGCAGAACTAAGAGGAAAGTTTACTGCATTGAGCACATCCATTAAAAGAATAAAAAGTCAACAAATAAATGACCTAACACTATATCTCAAAGCTCTAGAAAAAGAAGAACAAATCAACATCAAAAGCAGTAGAAGACAGGAAGTAATTAAAATCAGAGCTGAAATCAATTAAAGTGAAACAAAAGAAACAACTGAAAAATTTTTTAAAAGTTGGTTCTTTAAAAAAAAAATAAATAGATAAACCCCTCACCATGCTAACAAAGAGAAGAAGAGAGAAAACTCAAATCATTAAAATATAAGATAAAGAAGAAAATATCATAATGGACATATCTGAAATACAGAAGAAAATTAGAAACTATTTTGAAAATTTATACTCCAATAAAATAGAAAGTATCAAAGACATTAACAAATTTTTAAAGACATATGACCCACCCAAACGAAATGAGGATGTCATATACAATTTAAACAGATCAACTTCAAGTGCTGAAATATAAAATGCCTTCAAAAGCCCACCAACCAAAAAAAGCCCAAGACTAGATAAATTTTCAGCAGAGGTCTACAAGACTTTCAAAGAAGAATTAACACCAATACTTCTCAAAAGTATTCCATGAAATAAAAAAGAAGGGAACTCTTCCAAACTCATTCTATGAGGCTAATATCACCCTGATACCAAAACCAGACAAAGACATATAAAGGAAATAAAACTTCAGACCAATATCCCTAATGAACATA
This sequence comes from Tamias sibiricus, assembly GCA_025594165.1. Classification (NCBI taxonomy): domain Eukaryota; kingdom Metazoa; phylum Chordata; class Mammalia; order Rodentia; family Sciuridae; genus Tamias; species Tamias sibiricus. The sequence continues at coordinate 86,159,283 of CM046659.1, forward strand.
GATGCAAAAATTCTTGATAAAATTCTGACAATCACATATAAAAACATATTAAAAACATAGTCCACCATAATCAAGTGGGATTCATCCCAGGAATGCAGGGTAGGTTCAACACAAGGAAATCAATAAATGTAATACATCATATTAATCTACTTAAAAACAAGAATCATGGTTGGGTGTGTTAACACATGCCTATAATCTTAGTAGCTCAGGATGCTGAGGCAAGAGTATCATGAGTTCAAAGCCAGCCTTAGCAATGGTTAGGCACTAAAAAATTCAGTGAGACACTGTTTCTAAATAAAATACAAACAAGGACTGGGGATATGGCTCAGTGGCCAACTTCCCCTGAGTTCAGTTCCCAGTACTCAAAAAAAAAAAAGAGAGAGAGAGAGAGAAACAAGAATCATATGATCATCTCAATAGATTCACAAAAAGTGTTTGACAAAATACAGCACACCTTTATGTTCAAAACACTAGAAAAACTAGGGATAGTAGGAACATATCTCAACATTTTAAAAACTATATACGCTAAATTCAAGGTCAGTGTCATTCTAAAGAGAGAAAAATTGAAAGCATTCCCTCTAAAAACTGGAACAAGACAAGGATGTCCTCTTTCACCACTTCTATTCAACATCATCCTTAAAATTCTAGCCAGAGCAATTGAACAGAAAAAAAAAAAAAATCAAAGGGATAAAAATAGGTAAAGAAAAACTCAAACTATCAAAATATGCTGATGACGAAATTCTATATCTAGCCGGGTGTGGTGGCACACACCTGTAATCCCAGAACTTGGTAGGCTGAGGCAGAAGGAACACGAGTTCAAAGCCAGCCTCAGCAATGAAAGGTGCTTAGCAACTCAGTGAGACCCTGTCTCTGAATAAAATAAAAAAAAAAAAAAAGGCTGGGGATGTGGCCCAGTGGTCAGGTGCCCTTGAATTCAATCCCCGGTACAAAAAAAAAAAAAAAAAAAAAAAAAAATCTATATCTAGACGATCCAAAAGAAAATTTATAGAACTAATAAATGAATTCAGCAAAGTAGCCTGCCAATTTGTGATTGTTAGAATTTTATTGAGAATTTTTGCATCTATGTTCAACACCCATAAATGAAATAAATGCATTCATATCCCTCAGTGATGAATCCACTGAAAGAAAACTTAGAAAAAATACCCCACTCACAATAGCCTCAAAAATAAAAATACAAAACCTAGGAATCAATCTAAAAACAGAGGTAAAATACCTTTACAGTGAAAACTTCAGAATACTAAAGAAAAAAAATTGAAGAAAACCTTAGAATATGGAAAGATCTCCCATGCCCCTGGATGGGCAGAATTAATATTGTCAAAATGACCATAATACCAAAACTGTTATACAGATTTAATGCAATTTCTACTAAAAGCCCAATGACATTGTTCATAGAAATAGAAAAAACAATCATAAAATTTACTTGGGAAAATGAGAGACCCTGGGGCTGGGGTTTTGGTTCAGCAGAAGAGCACTTGCCTAGCATGTGTGAGGCACTGAGCTCAATTCTCAGCACCACATATAAATAAATAAATAAAGGTCCATCAACAACTAATTTTTAAAAAAAAAAAAAAAAAGAAAGACCCCAGAATATCAAAGCAATCCTTAGTAAGAAAAGTGAAGCAGTTTATACCTTAAACTGAACTACAGAGCTATACAGTTTATACCTTAAACTATACTACAGAGCTATAGTAACAAAATCAGCATGGTATTGGCACCAAAATAGACTTGTAGACCAATGGTACTGAATAGAGGACACAGAGACAAACCCACATAAATATGATTATATTATACTAGAAAAAGGAGTCAAAAACCTTCACTGCAAAAAAGATAGCCTATTCAACAAATGGTGCTGGCAAAACTGGAAATCTATATGTAGCAAAATGAAATTAAATCTCTACCTCTCACCCTGAACAAAAATCAACTCAAAGTGGATCAAAGACTTAGGCACTAGCACAGAGACCCTCTTCTTAATAGAAAAAAAAAAAAAAAAAAAAAAAAACATCAGGCCCAAATCTTCACCATGTCAGCCTAGAATCTGACTTCCTTAACAAAAGTCCTAAAGTACAAGAAGTAAAATCAAGAATCAATAAATTGGATGGATTCAAATTTAAAAGCTTCTTCTCAGCAAAGGAAACAATCAATATTGTGAGGAGAGAGCCTACAATTGGGATAAAATCTTTACCATGTGTACCTTCAATAAAGCATTAAACTCTAGGATATATAAAGTACTCATAAAACTTAATATTAAAAAAAAAAAAACCCAATCAGTAAATGGTCTCAGGAACTGAAAAGACACTTCACAGAAGAAGAAATACAATGGATCAGCAAATATATGAAAAGTGTCCAACATCTCTAGCAATTAGAGAAATGCAAATCAAAACTACATTGATATTTCATCTCACTCCTGTCCGAATGGCAATCATCAAGAATACAGACAACAGTAAATGTTGGCGAGGATGTGGGGGAAAAGGTACACTCATATATTGCATGGTGGAACAGCAAATTGTTGCAGCCAATATGGAAAGCAGTATGGAGAATCCTTGGAAAACTGGGAATGGAACCACCGTTTGACCCATCTATCCCACTCCTTGGTTTATACCCAAAGGATTTAAAATCAACTTTCTACAGTAGTACAGCCATGTCAATGTTTATAGCAGTTCAATTCACAATAGATAAACTGTGGAAACAACCTAGATGTACTTCACTAGATCAATGGATAAAGAAAATGTGATTATATATATATATATATATATATATATTCGATGGAATATTACTCAGCTTTAAAGGAGAATGAAATTATGGCATTTACGAGTAAATGGAGTTGGAGAATATCATGCTAAACAAAATAAGCCAATACTAAAATCCAAAGGCCAAATGGTTTCTCTAATATGCAGATGCTAATTCACAAAAAAGCAGGGGGCACTAGAGAAGAATACCATTATCTTAGATTAGATAGAGGGAAGTGAAGGGAGGAGAGAGGAGGGGATGTGGGATAGGAAGGATAGTAGAATGAAACAGACATTATTACTTCATGTATATATGTGACTGCATGACCAATGTGATTCTACAACATGTATACTCAGAAAAATGAGAAATTAATACCTATCTATGTATGATATATCAAAGCATATAAATGTGTTTTACTGCCATGTATAACTAAATAAAACAAAAAAAAATTTAAAAAGAGTTTATGATGTGCAGCCAAGTTTCCTACTCTGTACTAATTCAGTGATCTTAGGAAAATCACTTCAGTTTTGTCCTATGTAACAGGAGAATAATGATAGTTTATATTTATGCCCAAGTACCTGTATGTGGACTATACATTTACTACACTTTAAACACCTATAAGGAGTGTGTGAAGGAAATGTAATAATTTAGAATAAACTTAATGATTTTACTGGTGGTAAAAAAAAACTATACTATATACACACAATGGAATTTTCCTCAAATTGAAAGAAGAATGAAATTAACATATTTACTGATAAATGGGAAAAAATGAAGAACATCATACTAAGTAAAATATGCCAAACTAAAAAAATCAAGGGTCATAGGTTTTCTCTCTTTTCTGTAAGCTAGAGTAAAATAAAGAAAAAAAGGTGGGAAGGATTGGATATCATAACGATATAGGGAAGAACAAAAGAGTAGAAGGAGATCAAGACGAAGAGAGGAGGAATGTTAAAGTGGAGATAATGCAAAATTAATTTTAAAATATCATGCTATGTGTATATATAAATACACCACATAATTTTTCAACTTGATGTGTAAGTAGAAAGATCCAATAAAAAATACATAGATGAGGAAAAAGAAGACCACTAGAGTAGAGAAAGTGATATGAGGGGAGAAGGGAGAGGAAGAAAAAGGGGGTAAACATGAATTGAAATCAAATTCTATGTATATATGTCAGGTTAATCCCAACTACTATGTATAACTATAATACTTTCATTTTTTTAAAGTTGAGAAAATTTGCATTTATCTGAATTAAAAGCCGATAAATAAGTTGATATTTCATGTGTAAATATGTTCAATTTCTGTAATTTCAACTTTCTCTTTTTGCAGCATTCTTTGGTTTTATATGTTTTTCCATTTGGTTTAGTGGAGAGTTATTGAATATGGAAAATTGGGGACAGATTTGAAAATTTATGTTAAAAATAACTCTGCAATAAATTACTAAAAGTTTATGGTAAATTTTACTGCTTTGAAGTGATTTATTCTAACAGTTAATAAAATGTACTACTTTCTGTGACTGCCATAGCATGAAACAAATAGAATAATAAAACTAAAAAAAATCAAGCAGGACCATATTATACTCAAAATGGGAATTTAATCTGTTTAAAGTATGGTAAATGTTTTAGAAGAAAATGATCCCTTATTTACCTGTAAAGAGGTCTCTGTAGGATGGATCCTCCACATAACAAAGAGCAACTAGTTATTGAGTTTTCCATAGATGTGAAGGGTGAGACAAAACTTCCAGTATGGGAACAGAGCTCTTCCATGGTAGAATTGTTGAGAAGATTTAAGGAACACTTAGCACTGTTGTAGCATAATAGAAACTTTTGGAAAGTGAATATGGGTAGCTTTTACTGAAGAAATGCAAACATAAGTCAAATTCATTAAATTGTATGAAACAGCACTATTTTTCTTCAACACACAGATTTCAAGACCTTCCTTATTTTAAAATACACTAAAAACATAATCTTTAGTCAATAAATACTTAATGGAAATTTTGTTCTGAAAATCCAACATTTCATGCAGATTATTACGACTTTTCAGTCATAGATTTCTGAACTACTTTAGCCAATTATTTGAGCTACATTTTATATCAAAATGACAAATCATTTATTGTGTTTATTCTTCCCTTTCTATCTTCTGTCAAAAATTCTGAGCCAGGTACAGTGGTGCATACCTGTAATCCTAGAAACTTAGGAGGCTAGTTCAGGAGGATCATGAGTTCAAAGCCAGCCTCAGCAACTGTGAGGCACTAAGCAACTCAGTGAGACCCTGTATCCAAATTTTTAAAAATAAAATAATTTAAAAAAAAAAAAAGACAAAATACACCTGGGGATGTGATTCAGTGTTCGAGTGCCCCTGAGTTCAATGCTGGTACCAAAAAACAAAAAAACAAACAAACAAACAAACAAAAAAAACCCTCAATCCAAAGATTTGGGAATATGGCTGGTTCGATTAGTGACAACTCTGATGTGGTCTATGAACCTAGAAAGGGTTTCCTCAGAGTGAGTGTTTTCCCTCCACCCCCAGACATGAATTGGCACAGCACTGGCCACTTCCTGTCTTGGTGGTAATTGTCTGCCTTGGTCCCTACAGCAGATGAGTGTCTCAGGCAGTTCCTTGGGTTTTTGTACAGCTACTTCCAACAGTTCTCTCACCGTGGGCATCTTGCAGTGCACAGAAATACACTGCTGAGTCCCCCAGGTGTGAGACTGAGATGACAAGCTGGATGGATTTGCTTGCCTTCTGCAAATTCAGTGAGTATCAACCTTCTGTGGCATTTTTCTGGCTGTAAGAGTTCTGAAGTGTTAGAAAACTGCTGAAACATAGTTAACTTAGCTGGGAACACCGTGTTAGTGAAATAAAAGGGTTTATTGGGGTGCCACGTGGGCAAGGGTAGGGAAAGGAAGGGAAGGGAAGGGGGTAGGGATGGACTGGAATAGGGACAGGCAGGAACAAGGGGCAAGCGCGAACAGAGAGCAGGAACAAGAGGTGGCAGGAACAAGAAAAAAGGGACGGCAGGAACAGGGGGCTGGCTTAAATAGAGTAGGGGCCATAAAACCCCCTTGGAGTGAGTCCTTGTCCTATAGGCCAGCAGAGGTCGGGGGGGGTAGTGGACAGGGGACTTGCTGGTCAGGTTTTGGTCACGCTGAGGATCCTGGGAGCTGTAGTTTTTCACAAGGCACCTGGGGAGGTGTGGCCTTCCGCCTGGGAGGCGCGACCTCTGCCTACAATCCAACATTCCCCCCTTTTTGATTTCTTAGGAAGTGGGGCGTTGTGTTTCGATCTGGCTGCTTCGGAGCTGAAATGGGGCGACGTGGGGTAGTTTTGGGGGGGGGAGATGTGGGCAGGCAGGTCCAGCTGGAGGTGAAAAAATTTCCAGGAGGTAGGCGTGGAAAAGATGAATCTGTCCAGGTATGGGATGGGTGAAGTTTTTTGAAGACATATGTCGGTGAGGGTGTCAAACCAGGCTTCTGAAGAAAGTCACTGAGGGAGTCAGCCGGAGAGCATGTAGAAATTGTGGGTCTTGTGAGTTTGCAGGTAACACTATTATGGAAGCAACAAAGGGAAAGAAGGTGAGATGGATTATTTTCTATAGGCCTGTGTTCCACCAGGTGGGACTTACGGTGAAGAGGCCAATGGAGAGTGCGAAGCACATCATAATGAGCGTCTGGTGGCAGCGTAAGGGCAGGACTCAGCAGGGGTCTCTGGTTGGAAGGTCATTCGTTGGTTTTTTTAACAGTTGATAGTCCCTGGGAAAAACTGGTTAAAAGGTTCAAAACGAGAAAAACAGAAAAGATTATTTTGAGTCAGTATCAGGAACACAAGAGAAACAAATTTTTAGGGGACCGGTGGGAATGGGAGAGCAAGTATACTAAAGTAGCTGTCTTTTTGTGGATCTTCAATTGGTTGATCAGCTGGTTTCAGTCTGGAAATATGAATCTAAGAAGTCAAATTTTCTGAGGTTTCACGAAGTTTAGCAGCTGTGGGTGTGCACAGCACAACGTGGAAAGGTCCTGTCTACTTTGGGACAAAGGATATTGTTCCTGTGTCCTGGGGAGGGGAGAAATATACCCAAGAACCGGGTTTTAATGGGAATGAAGCAGTGAGTCTACCTGGGTCAGGCAGAATGAAATCTCGGCACTTTCATATCTGATGTCTGATGAAGGACAAGAGAGGAGAAGAGAGATCTTTGGGTAAGGGTCCCTGAGTTGGGGAAACTCTGGGTGGAAGGGCTGGTTGCCCAAACATAACCTCAAAAGGGGATAGTAAGGAGGGCTTTTTGGGAGGACTCTGAGCCTAAAGAGGGCGAGGGGAAGTAAGAGTTCTATTACTCTCTACCTTCCCTGAAGACATGGGGTGATACGGGATGTAAAAATGCCGAGGAATGTTAAGGGAAGTAGATATATTTTGGGTAACTAGTGCAACAAGCACAACTGAATCGGGTTTGATCAGAGGAGGAAGAAAGCTTGGATATAAAAGAATATTTGCCCATACTTTCGACCATTAGTAGAAATTGAAAACAAATTTTCTAGAGGGGTGTCAGCGGGATGGATTAAGAAGTTCCAACGACTAATACAATACTTTGAAAAGCGTCCTTTTCAAAGTAAGTATTAGAGGGAGATCCAGGTCTGTGACTCGGTCGTCACCGGAGCCAGGCAGACGTGGGATATCATGAGCCGCTCAAGATATCGGAGGACTATGAGCCACCTTGCGCAAGGGTTTTCCGTGTCCTGTCCTGGACAGGAAAGAGAGACTCAAGTCCGGAGTAGGCCAAAGGGCCGGAAAGGAACCTCTGTATCCGTCTCCAGCTGAGAGGCAAAATGTTGCCGGAATGACACCAAATTTAATGATATTGCGGTCGAAAAGATGAGCGGAGGCTGAGTCAGGCGATTCCAGAAAGTTTATGCCCTTGGAATGGGATGGAAAAGTGAATGGAGATAGGAGAGGATTGATTGTATGGCAGGGAATGTGGGGGCCTGGGTAGATTGGACTGAAGCCAGAAGAGAAGGAGAAGACAGTGTTGTTTCAGCCTTCATGTTTCCCTGAACTATGGGAGAGTCTCTACTTTGTTGTGAAGGACAATGGGAGATCCCTATTAGTTTGGGCAGAAGAGAGGCTTGCAGGAGTTTAAGCCCGAAGCGTCTCTATAGAATCATGTTCTGGGGGCTCTGGGGAGACTGGGAGAAGGAAAACTGGGTGTAAAGAGAAGCAGGACTGGAACGAGGTTGAGGAGCTGAGCGCGGCAGGGCAGGAGAGTTTGAAGGCTAGGTAAGCAGCGGCCAAAGCCCTAAGGCAGAGGGCTCATCAACGAATGGTGGGGTCAAGCTGTTTAGAAAGGTAGGCAAAGGTGGAGCCCTTGTATCGGCCTAGAACACTGAGAGCCGAACCCTTCATTTAATGGACAGAAAGGGTGAATGGCTGAAGAAGTTCTGGGAGATGAAGAGCTGGGGTCTGTGACAGTGCCTGCTGCAGATGCTTAAACTCGGCCTGAATGCTGTCAGGAAGAAATTTTCCCTCAATCTCCTTAGATGCCTCATATAGGGGCTTTGCATAAAGAGAGAAATTGGGAATCCAGGCACGGAAATATCCCGCTAGGCCTAGGAAGAGGAGAATCTCTTCCTTTGTCTTGGGACATGGAAGGGCCTTGATGAGAGCCTTTCTGTCTACAGTAATGGCCCTCGACTGATGGGAAGTCTGAACTCTTAGGTAAACCACCTGGGTCTGAGCAAGTTAGATGGGGAAACACGATACCCACGAGAGGAGAGGAAGTTTAAAAGAGTGCAAGAGTACTCACGAGCTGTGGAAAGGAGGGACTGCAGAGAAGGTGATATTATAAGGGAATGGGTGGATCTGAGAAAACATTTCTGCAAAAGATCTGAGATAGCTCCCTGTAGGGAGGGGCAATTCCTGAGATGGGTTACCTTGGCAACATGTTGGGGCAGGTTGTTAAGGGTGGACGAAGGGCTCTGAGGGAATCAGCATTTCAATCACTCAGGGGACAGTTTCCCAACTTCTCAAAATCGGCTCACTCAAATTGGCTTTCGACCTGACTCGAATTTTTGGATTCACTTCCCTTCTAACCTTAGGAACCTCCTTACTACTGTAAGGGAATGGGTCGATGACCGAGTCTGGCTTCTTCAGGCTGAACGGGGCGAAGTGATGGGGGCAGCAGTTTGGAGTTCCTTTTGTAGAAGTTAGGTCAGATTGAAGCCTGGGGAAGGTTGTAACGTCATCAGGGACGGAGGCTTCTATTAGAGAAACAAAAGACATGAGTACTGAAGAGATGTTGCAGCATCTGAAACCTCAATGTATACCATGAAGATGATAATTCAAAGCTTTAGCATGTACAGAGTTATCGGGAATGTAAACACAACACTTCACTTAGGACTGAAGTTACCTTTGCTTCTAAAATGTTTAGAAATGGTTGTGTATCTGTTTTAACTGTTACTGGATGTCTAGGATGAAATTTGTCAAACTGACTTTTGTTTTGACCATTGGTAAGAGTCAGCTGTTTCTAATGGGAGTCTTGGGGAAACTTGAGAGCAGATTTTCTGCTTGGTGCCTTCTGTAAGGATGGGTCCAGGTCTTGCTTGACCTTGTGGCTTTCCTCAGAAGCATTAGGGATGTTTTTCCCTTTTTTTATGGACTCTCCTTTTAGCAAGTGCACTGATTGGCTTTTTTGTCTCTTCCATAGGTCTCACAACCTCTCTGATCGGGAAGTTATGTGGCCCAGAGATGCAAAGCTCTGTAGAGATGTTTCCTCTTCTCTCACAGGCAGACTCTGGGACAAGAACCAAATACTGGTCTTCTTGGCCCTTTTTGATTAATTTAAAAGTTTTGATCTTAGCCATCCAGTAAGCTAATCTTAAATTGAGAACATTGGGCTTTAATTTTAATGTTTATAAAGTTACAGTAGCCGGGGTCTGTGGTACCTATCTGTCTTGACGGGTTTTTGAAGGTCAGGTGTTTAAGTTTTGAAGTTGATTTCTGTTAAAGAAAGGCTGAGAGCATTTAGCTGACAAAATATTACAATTAGAACGGAGTAAAGAAATTTTGAGAGTATTTAACTTTTTTGGAAAAATGGCAAAATGTTTTTACAATATATAATTACATTGATGTTTCCATAAATCAAGTTTAGCTCTTAGAGAAAGGACATGATATTGTGAAATAATTGTTGTTTAACCATAGCTATACAATTTTTAATTCCTCTTAAGATTACTTGTTTAAAAGGAAGGAAATTAAAGTACATTTAACAGTTAGTATTTTAACCTTGTAAATTAATTAGACGTTTCTTGGAAAAAACTTGCGAATTAAGTTTGAAGTTTGAAGGTACCCTTATTTATTGCGCACTTTGGAAGGGGAAGCGAGGAGCTAAAGAGGCAAAGATGATTTTAGCAGGGGATGAAAAGAGCGGATTGATTGAATTTCCCATTCTGAATGGGAACTGAGGGACTATGTCTTACGTGAATGAGAAAGAGAGAGAGAGCAGAGGACAGAGAGAGTAAATGGTGAAGGATAAGGCCAGCTGTGCTCGGGCAGGAAGCCAGAGGGAGGGTCGCGCAAGGCAGTGTCTGCTTGGAACGGAATGGCGGGGTCGGAGGATTTAGAGAGAACCAAGCAGGCGGCTCTGGGAGGCTGGGGTTTTGGGGCTGCATGTGGAGCCTGCGCAGAATCGCTGCGGCGGCGCCGGGCAGCCTCACTTGGGGGCGGGCCGGGGCGCCGGGTCGCCGTGTGCGGGGCCGGCCCAGGGCTTGGCGGCGCAGGCCGTCGGGCGGGGGGGGCATTGGTTGGGGCGCGGGCCGGCGGGCTGCGCGGCGGCCGGGGGAGCCGCGGGCACGGCGCCCGGCCCCAGCGCCTTTGTGAGCGGCGCGGAGGACGCATGGGGGGTGGGGTGGGGATTTCGTCCGTGCGCGAAGGCTAAGCGCTCGGAGGAGGGTAGCAGCCCGCAGGGAGCGAGCGGGACAGCGCCAGTCAGAGCTGGACCTATAAGAGAGCAGAGGAAGCGAGCAAGGGGCGCGCGGGCTGGGAGCGCGCTGTGGGGCGGGCTAGGAACGGGGACAGGGAGCACACTGCTGTGCAGGCTGCGAGCGCGGACCGGGAACGCGCCACTGAGCGGGGCTGGGAGTGCGGACCAGGAGCGTACCGCTGCGCAGGCTGGGAGGGGGAAAGCGCGCAGAGTTAAGGATGGAAGACGCTGAGGAAAAAGCGCGGGGAGGGGGGCCAAAGCCAGAGGCGGCGTGTCTGGTAAAGGACACGTCGCAGAATCTACGGAAGTGGGGGCTAAAGTCTGGGGCAATGCGTCCAGTAACGCCCGCATGGCCGAAGAGGGCGGGGGACCGTGGAGAACCAAGCGGCGGAAGCTGGGGGCAGAGATAACTGCGGGAGAGGTTGGAGCTAGGAACAGAAGGTTGAGTGGGCGGGGGTAACGACGGAAGGCACCGGAAATGACGTGGAAAGAAAGGAAGGGTTTACAGAGGAGGATTCTGACGGAGCGGAAGGAGGGGGGCGGGGCGAAGGATGAAGACAAAGGGAGGGGGAGGATCTAAGCTCGGAAGCCCGCCAATTTCAAAATCTAAAGCCTGAGCTGGGGGTGGGGGGAGCGGTCTGGAGCTGGTACGGGGGAGGCACGGCAATTGAGAGGCATGTTGGCAATTGAGAGGCATGTCGGCTGGAGCTATGAGCCCACTCCATGGAGGTTTTCGGATTTTTTCCATTCCGAACGGAAAAACGGAAGCTCAAGCCCGGAGTGCGGAGGGGAACTTTCCTAGCCACAGACAGCAGAGAGCTGTAGTCTTACAGCTGGAAATTTTAAAGCGGGTGGATAAAGGTGGGGGAGGGGGGAAGAGTTCCCGGGGTCAGACCGGGACAGACACGTGCGGGAGTGGGACGTGCGTGGGAGCGAACCGAGGGGCGGGCGCGGCCAGAGAAGTGCGCGAACTCGCGGGGGGGTCAGAGTGGACTGGAGGGCGAGCAGAGAGGCGCAAAGACGCGCTGGGGGGGGGGGCGTGTAAATGGAGAAGCGCGCGCGGACTGGTTAAAAGCCCTAGAACCGGAGGGAGGCTTACCGACCAATGAAAAGCTGTTACCAGGAAACTTTGTTACTTGCTGCTCTGGGGCGGAGGGGCGGAGAATGGGTGAAAAGGTGTTCCCGGAAAATTTTGTTCTTTGATTAGAGATGCGCTTCTCCTTTCCCGGTCAGGGAACCAAATGTTAGAAAACTGCCGAAACATAGTTAACTTAGCTGGGAACACTGTGTTAGTGAAATAAAAGGGTTTATTGGGGTGCCACGTGGGCAAGGGTAGGGAAAGGAAGGGAAGGGAAGGGGGGTAGGGATGGACGGGAATAGGGACAGGCAGGAACAAGGGGCAAGCGCGAACAGAGAGCAGGAACAAGAGGTGGCAGGAACAAGAAAAAAGGGACGGCAGGAACAGGGGGCTGGCTTAAATAGAGTAGGGGCCATAAAACCCCCTTGGAGTGAGTCCTTGTCCTATAGGCCAGCAGAGATCGGGGGAGGGGGGGTAGTGGACAGGGGACTTGCTGGTCAGGTTTTGGTCACGCTGAGGATCCTGGGAACTGTAGTTTTTCACAAGGCACCTGGGGAGGTGTGGCCTTCCGCCTGGGAGGCGCAGCCTCTGCCTACAATCCAACATGAAGGATAAAGAAGACCATCTCCCCACTGCTGGGTTGCTTGTACCAGAGGAGACCATGACTTCCAACACTGGTGTCATGGGTGCAGTGCAGGCGCACAGCCTCCTTCTGCACCCACATGGCTGGCTGGGCCTGAATTACCTTCTGGGCTAAACTGGATCCTGAAGGACAAAGAACAGAATCAGAAAGTTTAGGGGTAAGTGGTATAGAACAAAAAATTACATTTTGCTCCCTGCTAAACCTCCCACCCAAAGTCCCTTTAACCCAGCCACACAGACACCATGACCAGCTTCAGCAGCCTGGGCAACACCATGTTGGTGGTCTTCCTCTAGATGAAAAGTATCTTTATCTTCTTGGATTTCAGAGCTCTGCACTGGGAGAGGAGCCTGACAGGGCGAGGGAGGAACTACGGGGCTATAAGCTGCTGCTGCACTAGAACAGGAAATAGAGCCTTCCTGGTGCAGGAGTTGGCGTGTGTCATTTGAAACTTCTCTGTGTGTTGGCTGACAGTCTCAGCAAATCAGGCTTCAGATCTAGCACTGGAATCACACTAAATCTAATTATGCCATTGTTCTGCTCTCTAATAACATGGAACATTTTTCTACCAGGAGTTTGACTAGTTAATTAAAGAGATACAATGAAATTTTTCTCATAATATTTAAATCCATTACACTGAACATTCACAGAAACCTCATGATTGTATTTTTGTTATTCAAAAAGTGTCCATGCCCAGAAAAGGTATTTTGATAATCTCATGCCAAATTTTGAATTAAATTTGATTTCAATATCATAAAACTTGAACAAGGATAACACCAGATTCCAATATATAACTATTCTTCAAGTAGAAGAAAAATTAATTCAGGTTGCTGAACTTGTGGATCCCTCTGAGGAAGGTGAAAACAAAAAATATATACAGTAATATATACAGTGATGTCAGCATCTTTCAATGTAGTTAAAAACCTTCAGGACACCAGAGACCTTGAGGTTTCTCAACCCTGTTAGCCTCTTCTTAATCTGATACTTTGACTAAAATTAGACACAAAATATTTGAAATATTTGATATCTTTATGCTAATCATAGAAATTTTGTCATAAAGGCAAAGTCCCACACTGTTAGAGTCACCACAGAAGCTGGGGAAGGCACAGTTCATGCCTTTCATGGACCAAAATGTCCCATAAATACTGTAAAGATAAAACATTAGCTGGAATATAGTCCTGCAGAACCATTTGACCATCTCCAAAAGAATTTTATAAAATTGGAATATCTGCATGAGTCATGAGTGTGTACTAGTAATTGTTCTACTTCCCACATAAGTTGAAGCAGCCTCCTGTCAGAAAACCACAGCACCTATGATGAACAAAACTTGACTTGATTTTGTGTTCCCTGCCTGAGTTCACTGGATTCATATGTAGCACATTTCTTGGATAGTTAGACAAGATTTTGTCCTCACTCAGAAATTTCACTTTTTTCATCACCTCCCATCCTCTGAAAATTTGGAACCAAATGAAATGTCCAAAATCAAATTAAGTACTGAATGATGCTGGAATATAGCTCAGTAGCAGAGCAGGTGCCTAGCATATATGAAGTCCTGAGTTCCACCCCCAGTGCCACAAAGAACAAACAAAAATCAGGAGAAATTAATTACTGTATCAGACATGCTTGAGCCCCCACAACCCATGTAAGGCAATGTTAACCTAAGCTGTCATAGCCCTGTTTTTGTTGGGTATAGGTAATCCCCAAATTATACAGATTCCATGCTTTTACAAACTTAACTAGATAAATAAACTCATGAATCAGTATCCACACAGCATGCCAACTGGTTGCCTTTCCTGGCATCTCATTTCATCAGCCCTTATATGGCCTAAATCTAGATGACCTGATGAAACACACAGATAATGAAGCCTTTGACCATTATAGAAATGACCTATGTGCTGTTTACTACCAGGTGAACAAATAATGTACAAGGAACTGATCTTAAGTGCATTTAACAGCTAGTATGACATCACTCATCCTAAAGTGTTAAGAATTAAAAAGTTAACATTAAAGACCTTAAGTAAGATTCTGCAGAGAATGTCCCTAAGCAGACAGTCCTCAGAAGTTGAGTGCTAACCCAGGATCTGTAAGTTTATTTTTTCTAGCTTTTGGCCGGCTACTCTGCTTCGGCTTAATTGTTAACTGGCTTCAACTGAGTCAGAGGCTATGCTACTTGTTTCTACTCTTTTTGCTGGTCTTAACTGAGTCTGAGGCTATGCTTTTTTGCTCTCCTTATTTCTTAGCTTTTCTTCTCTGCCTGCCGAGCCCCGGACGGACCACCATTTGTAAGCTGCCTGTCACGGCCAGCCACGGCGCCGCCACGGGAGGAAAATTCTCGGAGGCAGAGTATAGCTTTTGCTACTTTTACTTCTACTTTCTTAGAGCTTAGAGAGAGGGAAAGAAAGATTTTTAGAGAGAAAGATTAAAGCAAGCTTTTCTTCTTGTCTTCTTAGCTTAGAGTCTTCTCTCTTCTTTCTTCCTTCTTCTGTCTTCTGTCTTCTGTCTTCCTCGGGAGCCTCGGCCTTACTCTGACCAGTCCTCTGGAGCCTCGGCCTAACTCTGGCCAGTCATTACTTCTTCTATCTCCGTTCTCCTAACTCGGACCGCTTTCCCCGGTTATGGTTTGCGGGTGCCTACAACATACATATCACAACGTACAACAGATAGGGCTACCTCACAAACGACTAGTACCTCAGAATCAGAACAGAATTCTCTAGATGATTAAAAACACTCACTGTCGTATCTCTTATCCAAATTTCAAATTTTTTATATTTTAAATAGTATTTTCTCACCTTGATGGTAGAATGTAACATATTTTTAATTTATCCAATTTTGTTCTTACTAGTAAAAAACATGATTAGGTACAGGCTTTATTGTGGCCAAAATAGTGTTTTATTTCAGATCTGCAGGAACTTGTAAGCCAAAGAACAGAAAGACAGGAAAACACTGAATATTGGAAATGCACATTATATCAGACTCTGCTCCTCTAACCATGGTCCTGCCCATAACTTATCATTCTCAGAGAATGGGCAGTACCAAAGTCAAACTGTGGCATCTTCCCTCAGTAGAGGTACTTGGGATAAAAAGTAAAGATCAAATTATAATGGTAAAGGAGTACAGGGATAAGTTCTTGAGTCATTAATACTCCCACTTCAGAAACAGGTGAAAGGTTGGGTTGACTTACAATGAGAAATTTAATATGTTTAAGAAAACTTTACCTATTTCTTATGGCTTCAATTATTCAAAGTCCTGAAAGGAAAAAAAAAAAAGAGAGAGGGGGCTCAGAAATCATCAAACTACATATTCAAAATCTGTAACCACACGTGAGTTTATTCTTGATGTGTCTTTATATTCTGCTATCAAAAATTATTATTGTCTATAAATATAATGACTGTCTTATTATCTTCCCTGAAATTTTCTCTTAGCCTATAAGCCAATTCTCCTGGAATAGACTTCTACTGACTTGATCAATGATTTTTCACAGATTCCACTACAAAGTTCTTTCCCCAAAACTTTGATATAGTACTACACTTCAGTTCTGTACATTTCCAGAGTCATTTCTATTTGAAAAAAAAAAAGGTCTCATTTGCTTTAATTCCTTGATGTTTTTTGAAATGTCTATAAGACAAAAATCCAAGGAAATCTACTGATTTCCTGTGTAAGATAAATAGTACAAAGGGAGGAAGCAGAACCCCCCAAACTAAATTTGAGCAATGTTTTCTGGCAAACCAAGATGACCTCATTTCCATAGTCAAGGTTCCTTTCTTTTAATTTGTCTTCACTACTTCCCTGGAGTCACAAAAATTAATCTAATTCCTTAATTCCTTATCATGCCATTAAAGATTTAAGGACACCTGTGATGACAAACTTCAACTCCAAAAATAAGTATGCATGTGACTGTGTGTGTGTATAAAATGTTTCCATATAACATTTCTCCATTCTAAGTTTAGGGCCCAAAAAGGGGGGTAGCTTTAGACCTCGGCCCCATTAATAAGTAACACAGCAGTCCCGGCAAATAGAGAGCTAACTAATTGGGAACAAATATTTAATACATGCACATCAGATAGAGCACTAATTTCTAGAATATATAAAGAACTCAAAAAACTTAACACCAAAAAAGCAAATAACCCAATCAATAAATGGGCTAAGGAACTGAAAAGACACTTCTCAGAAGAAGATACACATTTAATCAACAAATACATGAAAAAAAATGCTCAACATTGCTGGAATTAGAGAAATGCAAATCAAAACTACTCTAAGATTTCATTTCACTCCAGTCAGAATGGCAGCTATCAAGAACACAAACAACAATAAATGTTGGAGAGGATGTGGGGGAAAAGGCACACTCATACATTGCTGGTGGGACTGCAAAATGGTGCAACCGCTATGGAAAGCAGTATGGAGATTTCTTGGGAAAATGGGAATGGAACCACCCTATGACCCAGCCATCCCACTCCTGGGTCTGTTCCCAAAGGACTTAAAAACAGCATATTACAGTGACACAGCCACTTCAATGTTTATAGCAGCACAATTCACAATAGCTAGGTTGTGGAACCAACCTAGATGTCCCTCAGTAGATAAGTGGATAAAGATAATGTGGTATATATACAAAATGGAATTTTACTCAGCAATAAGAGAGAATAAAATAATGGCATTTGCAGGTAAATGGATGAAGTTGGAGAATATAATGCTAAGTGAAATTAGTCAATCTCAAAAATCCAAATACCGAATGTTTTCTCTGATATAAGGAGGCTAGTTCACAGTGTTGTTGGATGGGGGTACATAGGAGGATTAGAGGAACAGTATAATGGTCAAAGGGAAGGGAGGAGAAGGGATGGAGGAAGTGGGGAGGGAGGGGTGAAAATAAAAAAAAAAAAGAAAAGGTGGTTGAATGAGATGGATATCATTATCTTAAATGCATGATTAAAGACCTGAATGGTACTTATATAATTTGTATACAAACATTTGTATGTAAAAAGATGTTATATATGTGCAGTATGAATTGTAATACATACAATTATAAATAAAAATAAATTTTAAAAACCTAAAAAAAGAAACTATAGAATTCAATAATACAATCAATAATTTACACTTAATAGATATATATAAAGTATTTTATCCATCAACGAACAAATACAGTTTTTTCTCAGCAGCACATAGATCCTTCTCTAGAATAGACCATATGTTATGCCTCAAAGCAAGTCTTATCATGTACAAAAAAAGGAGATATTACCCTGTATATTCTATCAGATCAGAATATAATAAAATTAGAAACCAAAGATAATATAAAAAAATAGAAGCTATTTTAACATGGAGACTAAACAATACAGTCTTGAATGGTGCATGGATAGCAGAAGACACCAGGGAGGAGATAAAAATGTTCTTAGAGGTAAATTAGAACACTGATACAACATATCAAAATCCATGGGACACTGTTAAGGCAGTGCTAAGAGGAAAGTTCATTGCAATTAGCTTATTCATTAAAAGAATAAAAATTCAGCAAATAAGCAATCTGACCTTACATTTTAAAGCCCTAGAAAAAGAAGAACAAATCAACACCAAAAATAGTGGAAGACAGGAAATAATTAAAATCAGGGCAGAAATCAATGACATTGAAACAAAAGAAATGATTCAAACATTGACACCCCCCCCAAAAAAAAAAAAAAGCTGGTTTAGAAAAAATAAATAAAATTGACAAACTCTTAGCCACCCTAAGAAAAACAGAAGAGATAAAACTCAAATTACTAAAATTCATGATGAAAAAGGAAATCTCACAACAGACACGATTAAAATACAGAAGATAATAAAAAATTATTTTGAAAATGTATACTCCAATCAAACAGAAAATCTCAAAGACATCAACAAATTTCTAGAGACACACGATCTGCCCAAACTAAATCAGGAGGATATACAGAATTTAAACAGATTAATTTCTAGCAGTGAAATAGAAGATGCCATCAAAAGACTACCAACTAAGAAAAGACCAGAACCAGACAGATTCTCAGCTGAGTTCAACAAGATCTTCAAAGAAGAATTAATATTGTCCATACTACCAAAACATTATACAGATTTAATGTAATTCCAATCAAAATTGCAATGATATTCCTGAAAGAAATAGAAAAAGCAGTAATGAAATACTTCTGGAAAAATAAAAGACCCAGAATAGCTAAAGCAATCCTTAGCAAGAAAAGTGAAGCAGGTGGCATCACCATACCAGAATTTGAATTATACTATTGAGCAATAGTAACAAAAACAGCATGGTATTGGCCCCATAATAGACCAGTAGACCAATGGTACAGAATTTAGGACACAGAGACTAATACATATGATTTCAGCTATCTTATATTAAACAAACGTGCCAAAATGTACAGTGGAGAAAGGATAGCCTCTTCAACAAATGGTGCTGAGATAACTGGAAATCTGTATGCAACAAAATGAAATTAAACCTGTATCTCTCACCATGCACAAACTCAATTCAAAGTGGATCAAGAACCTAAAAATTAGACCAGATACAATATGCCTAATAGAAGAAAAAGTAATATCAAGAATTAATAAATGGGATAGATTCAAACTAAAAAGCTTCTTCTAAGCAAAAGAAACAATCAGTGAGGTGAATAGAGAGCCAACTAATTGGGAACAAAGATTTAATACATGCACATCAGATAGAGCACTAATTTCTAGAATATATAAAGTGCAGGAGCCCTGTTTGGGGATTGGCTTGAATTGCGGTTGACTATGAGCCGTGGAGATTTGGCCTTTGTCGCCACCCGTAGTCTCACGGGATTGTTGCGGGATCTCGAGTGACTTGGCCGAAATTGCTGATCGGGTCAGCGCCATTTTAGGGTGTGTTTTTGGCGTGTGTTAGTCGTTATTAGAACCAGAGAGAAAAGTTATCAGAATAAAAAGCTGTTTGTCTCCAGTTTGCTTCTGAAGTTTTTCCCGCGGCTCCGTTGCTCCAAGCGCTTCAGGCAGCAACAGGTGGCGGCCCATACGGGGAACTTCGGAGCGGACAGGTAAGAACTGAAAGGTCTCTAAAGATGGGTTCGAATATAACTGAATCCCAAGTGATAGAGGCTATGCAAAGACTCCTTGATATACCTGACTCTGTTCTCAGTGAGGAGTATATAGACAAAAGTGAAAGTGATCAAAAAAGTGTAGATTCCACTGGGCCAACTGAGACCAGTAAAGAGAGTATTAGAAGAGACCCCAAAAATGACAAAAATCCAAGCTATTAAAGCTATTCGGGAGTTATTGGCGAAAGCTGAAGGATACTTGCTCTCACTGGAACCTGGGCCTCAGGATATTGCTGTCAGTGAAATTAGCAGTGGTGAGGAATCTAGTAAAAGTGATCCTGAGAAAATGAGGAAAAAGAAATTTAAAAAGACCGAGAAAAAGGTCCATCAGGCAGAGGAGTCACTTGTGGAAGTGACAACTCCCCCATGGGTGGAATCCATTACAGAAAATATGAAGGGTATTACTAGGCATTTGCATACCCTAGAAACAGAAATAAAAAGCCTTTCTGATCGCTTATGCGCTCTCGAGGACAACTCACAGATACATTGGGAACCGCCAGCATTTGAAAAGAAAAATGGACAGAGTGTCCATCAGTCAGTAGATTTCAAAACAATAAAAAATCTCAAAGAGGCAGTAATGACTTATGGGCCCCAAGCTCCTTTCACGTTGAGTATGCTGGAGTCCCTTAACACCTTTAGCTTAACCCCCTCAGACTGGAAAAGTCTATGTAAAGCAACATTAACCGGGGGGCAATTCTTGGTTTGGCGATCGCAATTCCAAGAACTTTGTATAGAAACGGCTAAAAGAAACGCGGCTGCAGGGTTTGAAAACTATAATATAGACATGCTCACAGGAGAAGGGCAATTCGCAGACTTACAGGCTCAAACAGATTATGACTCAGATATATATGCTCAGATAAATGCAGCTGCCTTAGAGGCATGGAAAACTGTACAAGGACCTGGGGATCTACAAGGTAGCTTGTCAAAAGTGATTCAAGGACCTAATGAGCCATATGCCGACTTTGCTGATCGACTTTTGAGAACTGCAGGTAGTGTGTTTGCAGATGTTGACCAAGCTATGCCTTTAGTTGTTCAATTAGCTTATGAAAATGCAAATAAATGGTGCCAAGCAGCCATCAGGCCATGGAGAACTAAAAAGGATCTTTCCGTATATATACAACTATGTAAAGATATAAATGGCGCCTTTGTCACAGGAAATGTGATTGCAGCCTCAATGAGAGGTGCTTCCTCTCGAAATTTCACAAAGGCTAAACGTAGACATTATAATCAATCAGGCAATTCTAGGCAAAATCCCAAAAGAGAAATAAGATCAAGCTCATACCGTGCCCCAGGCCGCTGCCCCAGGTGTAAAAAGGGAAATCATTGGGCCGATAAATGCTATTCAAAATTTGACATCCATGGAAATCCTTTGTTCAGGAATTCAAAAAAACGGGGCACGGGGCCCAGTACCCCGGGGCCCACAAATGTACGGGGCATTGCAGAAGGAGTATCCTCAAGCATCCACTCAGATGCTTCCCCGACACAATCCCTACTACCCATCCACTCCCTCGCCAGAGGAACAAGAGGAAATGCAGGATTAGACCTCTGTTCCACCGCCCGAATAGTGTTAACACCTGAAATGGGGGTTCAACTGATTCCCACAGGAGTCAGGGGACCTCTTCCCTCAGGGACTGTAGGACTTATTATCGGGCGTAGTCCTAAAAGCTTATTAGGTTTGCAAGTGACCCCAGGTGTAATAAACTCAGACTACAAAGGGGAAATAAAAATAATGCTTAGCTCACCCCAAAGTGTAAGTTCTGTTAATCAAGGAGATAGAATTGCTCAGTTGCTTCTCCTTCCCAATTTACATAATTCATTTAAAATGGGTATGCCTCAAGAAGGGAACAATAGAGGATTTTGTTCCACTGACTCAAGTCCCATGGCTTGCTGGGTTCGAGACTGTTCAAGGAGACCTATGTGTAAAATAAAAATCCAAGGAATAGAAATGGAGGGATTAATAGATACTGGAGCTGACTCTTCCATTATTAATTTACGCCAATGGCCCAAGCACTGGCCTCTGCAAAAAGCTTCAACCAGTTTAAGAGGCTTGGGATATAATAACCTCCCAGATAAAAGTGCAGTAATTTTAAAATGGGAGGATGATGAAGGCCATAAAGGAACATTTCAGCCTTATGTTTTACCTAATCTACCGGTTACTTTATGGGGAAGAGATATTTTGCAACAAATGGGAGTACACCTTGCAACCAAGCCTGCAGATGTTAAATGTGAAAACCTACAGGGTAATCTTAACCATAAAAGAACTCATTATCAAAAAGTACAGAGTAATCTTAACCCTAAAAGTAATCATTGTCATAAAGGAAAAAGATATTTTTTTTCGGGGCCACTGAGAAAATAATTTTGAAAATACCATGGCTTTCTGATAAGCCAGTGTGGGTCCCTCAGTGGCCCCTATCTAAAGAGAAATTACAAGCGGCCCACCAATTAGTTCAGGAACAATTAGAAGCAGGTCATATAGAACCTTCCACCTCTCCCTGGAATTCCCCCATATTTGTGATCAAGAAAAAGTCAGGAAAATGGCGATTGTTACATGATCTTAGACAAATCAATAAAACCATGCAAGTTATGGGGCCTACTCAACCTGGACTTCCTAGTCCCGTAGCTATTCCAAAAAATTTCCATCTTATTACTCTTGATATAAAGGATTGCTTCTTTTCTATTCCCCTACATCCTCTGGATGCCCCCAGGTTTGCTTTTTCCGTTCCTTCTATGAACAATAATGGCCCTGATCAGAGATATCAATGGAAGGTTTTACCACAGGGAATGGCTAATAGCCCCACCATATGCCAAATATATGTGGACAAGGCTATCCAACCCATTAAAAATAAATATCCAAATCTCATGTGTCTACATTACATGGATGATATTTTATTGGCCCACCCTAATCAAAAAATCTTATTTAATATATTCAGTGATGTGGTAGAAAATTTTAAAAAAATATGGATTATATATATAGCAGAAGAAAAAGTTCAAACCAGATCTCCCATATTATATTTAGGATTTAAAATCATGGATACTTTTGTTAGACCCCAAAAAATTTTAATAAATAAAGAACATTTGACCACCCTCAATGATTTCCAAAAACTACTGGGAGACATTAATTGGCTTCGCCCTACACTAAATCTCACTACTGGCCAACTAAAACCTTTATTTGACATCCTTCGTGGAGATCCTGATCCATCTTCACCACGAACATTGACTCCTGATGCTAGGAAAGCTTTAAAATTAGTAGAAAAAGCCATCGAAGGAGGTCATTGTGATAGATTTGATTTAACTCAACCGCTGATGTTGATTATTATTTCTTCACAATATACACCCACAGGAGTATTTTGGCAACAAGGGCCTTTATTATGGATACATTTGCCCGTCTCTCCTAAAAGTATAATTGAATCTTATACCTCCATGGTGGCTAAACTTATTCTTCAAGGACTTAAGACTTCTACTAAAATATTTGGCATTCACCCTGCTACTATTATTACTCCCTATTCATCATCACAGATTGAATACTTATGCTTCAATGATAATGATTGGGCTATAGCTAAATGCTCTACTTCTGCAAATTTTGATAATCATCTTCCTAAGTCTCCTATATTATCTTTTTGTATTAATCATCCTATTATATTTCCACAGGTAATAAAAAATCAACCTATTCCTAAGGCATTTAATGTATTTACAGATGGGTCCTCAAATGGTACTGCTACAGTAGTCACTAAAAAAGAAAATATGACTTACATAACTGCACACAAATCAGCTCAACTAGTGGAACTGGAAGCTGTGGTAAGAGCTCTGGAAAATTTTAGGGACCAGCCCGTAAACATTTTTTCAGATAGCCACTATATTGTACAAGCCGTCCCAAAATTAGAGTTAGCAGGACCAATAGCACCTCATACTCCAGCCTTTAAATTGTTTTATCAAATACAAAAACTTTTGTGGGCAAGAAAAGAACCTCTATTCGTAGGCCATATTAGAGCACATACTAATTTGCCTGGTCCCCTCCATGAAGGTAATCAAAAGGCTGATGAACTTACAAAAACAGTATTTATACTTTCAGCGCTACAACAAGCTACTTTATTTCATTCCCAGTTTCATGTCAACAGCACCACCTTGCAACGTAGGTTTAAAATCACAAAGGAGCAAGCCAGAACAATTGTAAAAGATTGTAAATCTTGTATGACACATTTGCCCAATCCTCATTTCGGAGTTAACCCTAGAGGATTAATGCCCAATCATTTGTGGCAGATGGATGTTACTCATGAGCCAAGTTTTGGAAAATTGCGATTTATTCATGTGACTATAGATACATGCTCAGGCATGATTTTTGCTTCCTTACATTCTGGAGAAAAAGTTAAAGATGTTACATCTCATTGTTTGCAAGCTTTTGCTACATTGGGCATCCCCAAAATGCTTAAAACAGATAATGGCCCCGCATATATGTCCTCATCTTTCAAGCAGTTTTGCGCAAAATTCAATATATCCCATAAAACAGGCATCCCATACAATCCTCAGGGTCAGGGCATTATTGAAAGAGCAAACCGAACACTGAAAATTATGTTATTAAAACAAAAAGAAGGAAATTGGAAAAGTCCTAATGACAGATTGGCAGTTGCCCTGTTTACCTTAAATTTTCTAACTTTAGACTCTAATGGTTATTCTGCTGGAGACAGACATTGGAATCCACACCAACAACATAAACCTTTGGTTTACTGGAAGGATGTTCTTTCAGGTACATGGAAGGGTCCAGATCCAGTATTAATTTGGGGAAGAGGATCTGTTTGTGTTTTTCCAAAAGACGAATCCTCTCCAATATGGATACCATCTAGATTAATAAAACAGGTACCACATCAAAATGATCAAGATGAAGTTATTGAAGAATCAAGATTAATAAAAAAGGTACAAAATCAAGAGGACCAAGATGAAGGTACAGAATGATTCCCTCAAAAGAGTCTTTCAAAATATTTCACAACTTAAGTGTCATTTCTCCCGGCCGGGACAAGGAGATCTCTCTTTAGTGTGCACACAATTGTATTTTTTTTTTCTTTTTATACATGTCTTTATGTCTGTACATTTGTCTACATTTCATGTTAATGTGACGTCACAAATATATGTTTGTATGCTTGTTCGTCTGTCCAGTGTGACGTCACAAAGAACAAAGCGCTTATGAAAAAGAAAAAATATATATATATATGGATCCAAATAACTTTAATTCATTTTAGGTTAAGAGTATTCATTTTAGGTAAATAATTTTATAAATGAAGGTACTTTCAATTTTGATTTATAGGTGTCCCTGGGACTTCTCTTTAGCAAACAAATATGACTAGTGCTATATAACCTGATATTTTGGTGTTTTGACTTAAGATTGTTTATTTGTTATTAACTTCATTTGTTTAATAGCTCATTAATTTCAATTATCTCAACAGGTAAAAAATTGCTCTGTATACAGAGACTCAAGGGTTCCAGCTAACAAATTATTTCTCTCAAGTGCCTTTACCTTTTCTTTAATCTATCTTTAATGCAGTAATTACCCTCAGTCTTTCTTTGTTTTGTTCTAAATATGACATTTTTCCAACTTATGTTTGTAAAAGCTCAACCAGCGATGTATGTGAACAAAAATCAACTTTAATTTTCTAATCTAATTATTCTATTTTGTAGTTTGACAACTCGCCTCTTGACTCAGTGCTGCAATAGCACTGCCTTTCCTTTAATAATTGATGCTTGAGTTTCTAGGTAGCGGGCCCTGAAGATTTGCCGGTGGCATTGTCTAAACATAAAAAAGACGTCTGCTGCTCAAACATCAAACAACCTCACCAACAGTGTGGCCTCTGCTCTACATGCATGGGGCCTCCTACATCAACATGTTATAACAAATGGACATTTTTATCTTTCATTGTTTGGGACTTTACGGGACAATGCCTTGCGGGTATTTGTCTAGAGAATTCAGTGTGTTACTTGATGGAACTTAGGGCAGCTGATTTGTTTAAACAATTTGATATGCTATGCAATTTGGCTCATCACCAAAAGGCTTGTTGCCTTAAAGCCGCAACATCTCCTCACAATTTGGACGGCTGTTAGTCATCATATATAGTCGATCCTAAAGGGCTCCATTGGATGGCTGGTTAGCCAATGACGGGTAAGATCCCCAGAGGGGGACAACCTAAGACAGGCACAGTCGCACAGGACAGTCTCATGTGGCCGACATATCAACCTAAGACAGGAGTCAAGGGCACAGCCTTGATTATCCGATGACGGGTAAGAATGTTGGTTGCACATAGACGTCCTAGAGCATTACCTCTTTTAAAACAAAAAGGGGGAAATGCAGGAGCCCTGTTTGGGGATTGGCTTGAATTGCGGTTGACTATGAGCCGTGGAGATTTGGCCTTTGTCGCCACCCGTAGTCTCACGGGATTGTTGCGGGATCTCGAGTGACTTGGCCGAAATTGCTGATCGGGTCAGCGCCATTTTAGGGTGTGTTTTTGGCGTGTATTAGTCGTTATTAGAACCAGAGAGAAAAGTTATCAGAATAAAAAGCTGTTTGTCTCCAGTTTGCTTCTGAAGTTTTTCCCACGGCTCCGTTGCTCCAAGCGCTTCAGGCAGCAACAATAAAGAACTCAAAAAACTTAACTCCAAAAAAAAACAAATAACCCAATCAATAAGTGGGCTAAGGAATTGAAAAGATACTTCTCAGAAGAAGATACACAATCAATCAACAAATACAAGAAAAAAATGTTCAACATCGCTGGCAATTAGAGAAACGCAAATCAAAACCACTCTAATATTTCATTTACTCCAGTCAGAATGGCAGCCATTAAGGACATAAACAACAATAAATGTTGGAGAGGATGTGGGGGAAAAGGCACACTCACACATTGCTGGTGGAACTGCAAATTGGTGTAGCCATTATAGAAAGCAGTATGGAGATTCCTTGGAAAACTGGGAATGGAACCACCTTATGACCCAGCCATCCCACTCCTGGGTCTACTCCCAAAGGACTTAAAAACAGCATATTATAGTGACACAGCCACTTCAATGTTTATGGCAGCACAATTCACAATAGCTAGGATGTGGAACCAACTTAGATGCCCCTCAGTAGATGAGTGGATTAAGAAAATGTATTATATATATACAATGGAATTTTACTCAGCAATAAAAGAGAATAAAATCATGTCATTCACAGGTAAATGGATGAAGTTGGAGAATATAAAGCTAAGTGAAGTTAGTCAATCTCAAAAACCCAAATGCTGAATGTTTTCTCTGATATAAGGAGGCTGATTCACAGTGGTGTTGTGTAGGGGTACATAGGAGGACTAGAGGAACACTAGAAAGGTCAATGGGGAGGGAGAGGAAGAGAGGGAGCAAGGGGGTATGGAGAAAAAACAAAAAGAAGGTGGTAGAATAAGATGGATATCATTATCCTAAATACATGATTGAAGACTTGAATAATGGGAATATGCTTTGTATATGAACAGTATTATGTAAAAAGATGCTCCATATATGTACTATGAATTGTAATGTATGCTACAATTATAAATACAACAACTTTGAAAATAAATAAATACAGAAGAAGAAGAAGAAGAAGAAGAAGAAGAAGGAGTCACCTGATCTTGGACAGCTCAGTCTCTAAAACCACAAACCCAAATAAACTTCTGTTTTTATAAATTAAAAAATAAAATAAAATAAAATACCAGGAATCAACTTAACAAAAGAAGTTAAAGACCTATACAAGGAAAACTACAGCACACTAAAGAAATAAATAAAATAAGATCTTAGAAAACAGAAAGATCTACCTTGCTCACGGAGAAGTAGAATTAATATTGTCAAAATGACCATTCTCCCAAAAGCACTATACAATTTCAATTCAGTACCAATCAAAATCCCAATATCATTCCTCATAAAAATAGAAAAATCAATCATGAAATTCATCTGGAAAAATAAGAGACCCAGAATAGCCAAAGCAATTCTTAGCAAGAAGAGTGAAGCTGGTGGCATTATTATTCCAGACCTTAAATTGTATTGCAAAGCAATTGTAACAAAAACAGCATGGTATTGGCACCAAAATAGACCAGTTGACCAATGGTAAAGAATAGAAGACACAGAGACTAAACCACACACCTACAGTTATCTTGTAGTAGACAAAGGTGCCAAAAACGTTCATTGGAGAAAAGACAGCCTCTTCAACAAATAGTGTTGGGAAAAGTGGAAATCCTCATGTAATAAAATGAAATTAAACTTCTATCTCTCTCCATGCATAAAACTCAACTCAAAGTGGATCAAGGACCTAGGAATTAAACCAGAGACCTTGCAACTAATAGAAGAAAAAGTAGGCCCAAACCTCCATCATGTTGGAATTAGGCCCCAACTTCCTCAATAAGACCCCTATAGTGCAGGAATTAAAACCAAGAATTAATAAATGGGACGATTCAATCTAAAATGCTTCTTCTCAGCAAAAGAAAACAATCGGTGAGGTGAACAGAGAACCTACAGAATGGGAGCAAATCTTTACCACAAGCACATCAGACAGAACATTAACTTCAAGGATATATAAATTTCTCAAAAACCTTGACACCAAAAACACAAACAACCCAATCAACAAATGGGCTAAGGAGCTGAACAAACACTTCTCAGAAGAGGATATATAATCAATCAACAAATATATGAAAAAATGTTCAACATCTCTAGCAATTAGAGAAATGCAAATCAAAACTACTCTAAGATTTCATCTCATGCCAGTCAGAATGGGAGCTATCAAACACACAAACAACAATAAATGCTGGTGAGGTTGTGGGGAAAAGGGCACACTCATACATTATGGTGGGGCTGCAAATTGGTGCAGCCAATCTGGAAACCAGTATGGAGATTCCTAGGAAAACTTGGAATGGAACCACCATTTAACCCAGCTATCCCCTCCTTGGTCTATATACCCAAAAGACTTAAAAACAGCTTACTACAGGGACACAGCCACATCAATATTTATAGCTGCACAATTCACAATAGCTAGATTGTGGAAACAACCTGGATGTCCATCAATAGATGAATGGATAGGGAAACTTTGGTATATATACACAATGGAACACTCCTCAGCACTACAAGAGAATAAAATCATGGCATTTGCAGGTAAATGGGTGGAGTTGGAGAAAATAATGCTAAGTGAAGTTTGTCAATCCCTAAAAACCAAAGGTTAAATGATTCCTTTGATATGATGATACTGAATTATAATGGCAAGGGAGGTGGGATGAGAGGAATGAAGGAATGTTAAATAGAACAAAGGGGAGGGAGGGGAAGGGAGGGAGCAAGGGGATAGGAATAATGGCAGAATGAGTTAGACATCAATACATTTAGTGCATGTATAAAATCTCAAATGGTGTGAAAATACTTTGTGTAAAACCAGTTACTTGAAAAACTGCTCTTTATATGTAATGTGAAATGAATTGTACTCTGCAATCATATATAAAAATTAAAATAAATAAATAATTTTTTAAAAAGATGAAGAAAATGCTCAACATACCTACAAATCAAGCAAATACAAATCAAATATACATTGAAATTTTATGTCACCCCAGTTAAAATGGCAATCATCAAGGATAAAATAATAATAAATGCTGTTAAGAATACAGGGGAAAAGGCACACTTAGATATTTTTGGTAGGGTTGCAAATTAGTATAACTGCTCCAGAAAGTATTACAGGTATTTCTCAAGACTAGGAATGGAACCACCACAGCTATTCAACTTCCTTAGTATTTATCTAAAAGAACGAAAGTCAGCATACTGTAGCAAGGTATGAATGCCAGTGCCTATCACAGTGTAATTCACAATAGCTCAAGTTATGAGACAAGCTTAGGTGCCTGTCAACAGATTATTGGATAAAGAAAACATGATCTATACACACAATGGAGTTTTTTATCAATCATAAAGGAGAATGAATTTATGTCATTTGCTGGTATATAGATGGAGGTAGATGACAAAATGGTAACTGAAAGAAGTCAAACCCAGAAATTTGTGGGTCAAATATTTTCACACATATTTGGAATCAAGAGTGCAAAAAAGGGATATTACATAAATAGAGGAAGACCAATAGAGTAGAAGAAAGGGATCAGGAGGAGGAAGGAGGGAAAAACATGGGGAATACAGGGAATTAGTTCAAACAAATTATGCTATGTCTATGTGCAAATATACCACAATGAATCCCAATTTTGAACATAATTATAATGCACTATTTTAAAAATATAGTAACAATAGGAAACCAGTAAGTAGACGAGGATTTAAGGAGGAAGGTGGAAGGAAAAGGGGAATGAGATTTTTCAAATTACATCTCATGTATGTGCAAATATGTCACAATGAATCCAATTATGAGATATAATTATAATGCCCCAATAAAATCCAAAAATAAGTGAAACTTTGGTGGCCAGGAATGGCCACACAGCCCTGCACTTCATGCAGCTCTTCAGTGATGTTTCTAGCAAGTCCACTAGTTTCAGAATAGGATTTCAACATCTATACTTCTCAGGAAGCATGGGCCCCAGAGGAAGAAGTTCATCCAGGGGAGACTGAAGATGTGACCTGTGATGCAGTGTGGAACACAGAAGCCCAGAGCCATTGCAAGACTAGATGGAAAATATCTTCTGATATTTCCTCACAGAGCAGAGAGATGACCTCATTTCCTGCCTTGGAAGGTGCTCCATTGTACAAGGCTGGGATGCAAAGGGCAATGTTCAAATAGGGATATCATAGAGACGGTGGGTGAGGAATAATATAATTGTATAGCTCCTATGAAGCAACTCAAGGGAAACAGAAAGATAATTGTCCTTGGAAGGATTCAATATCTCAGCAATTTATCCCAAGGAGCATCCTATGGAGAACTCCTTCACATGTGTAGGGTTCCTTCCTTCTTTGCTTATTCCCTTCCAGTATTTCCTTTTTCTCTTACTGCTCAGAAACCAATTGAAACAAAGAAACAAACAAAAGGAGAAGTCTCACCAACATCTGCCCTGACACTGACCTGAGGAGATCAGCTGGGTTCAAAGGAGCTGGGTTCAAAGGAACCTAAGAAAACTGCAAAGAAATCATGCAAAACATGGACATAAGTTTCTTAGATCGAGGGTAGGACTGCACTGCATCCTTAAGGGTCAGCTTCCATGCTGGAAGGTGTTGGAAAAAGAGAGTGTACACCCAAAATCTCTTTTTTTTATAGGGGGGGGGGCACACAATGGATCTTCAATGGAATGTTCTTCACCAAATAAGGCAGGGGGATAAGATTTCAAAGTTGGAGTCTTGCTTCCTGATGTCTTGTGGTCTGCAGATTGATTGACATCTTGGCAAGTCACATCCATCTCAGGTGCTGTGTGGGATCACAGGCAGAGCCAGAGGAGAGGTACACTTGCATTGTACAGCCCAAACAGCATGCAATGCCAGACTTGTCCCCTCATATAGCTTCAATGCACATAGCTCACATGCATGGATTGCCTGTGACAGAGAAGAATTCTATCTCCCTGTCCAGATGAAGTCAGCATTTGATTACTACTCAGTAGCAGAAAAATCTGTTTGATCTTTATCAAGGCAAGGATGAACATTTTGTACATCCTGGGCATGGTGAAGCCTGGAGTCCCACCTGCTTAGGAAGCTGGGACAGCAGGATTGCTGGAGCCCACAAGTCTAAGACCAGTCTGAGTAACTTAATGACATCCCCCAAAAAAAACTTTGTATATTACACATATACAAAATCCATACACGTTTCCTTTTAAAATCATTTTAATTTGGAAATTACATATTTAAGGAGTTAAAGAAATTTGCTTATTGAAGTAGAGAGAGTTTCTTTTCCCAATAGTTTTTATGAGATTATCATGAAATTGAAAAAACAATGAAGTATAATGTTGAAGTGTTAAGTCATAACTTTCCTTTGGCTCAAAGCAAAAATGAACAAATCAATAAGTACATAAATAATTTTTAAAAGAAATAAACAGATGAACCTTGTTAAATAATTGTAACATAATTACAAGATGAATATTGTAAGATGGAAAGCAGACAAGAGCCCACTGATGGATGAAACAGCAAAGAAAATCAGCCCAGAATGAGCTGTGTGAAAATCGCAGTGGGACTGTGACTGAAGGAAACCAATTCCATCAGACCCTGGAAAGGTTCAGGACTGAGAAAGAGAGTAGGTGTGCTGGAGGGCAGGAGGGAGGGACACAAATGAACAGACTGAATGTGAGTGTGTGAGGGGAAAGCAAACTCCCTCTGTGCCTCCATCCTGCTGTTTTGCTTGTGTGTGAGGAGCACAGTAGGCCAGTCTCACCCAGGCACTCAGTGCTCACTAAATCGCAATGAGCCACCTGGGAAGGCTGAAGATTTTGATGTGAGTAGTTGACAGAGTTCATCCATCTTCAAACTGACATTAGAAAAGGGAAGAAAAGAAGCAACTCAACTACCTGTTTCCTGTGCTTTCATCTTAATGAGAACCATGCCCATTCATGAGCATGCCTACAGTCCATACTGCCAGCAACCCCACTCAAGAAGGCACCTTGTATGGATCATGTTCTAAAAGACATGGAAAGTCCACCCTGATATGTATCCCTTCATTCGTTTTTTTTTTTAATTTTTATTTATAGTAGTATGTATTACAGTTCATACTATACATATATAGCATCTTTTTACAAAAAACAGTTTGTATACAAAGTATATTTGCAGCATTCAAGTTTTCAATCATGCATTTAGGATAATGATATTCGTCTTATTCAACCACATTTTCACCCTTACCCCCTTGCTCCCTCCCTTACCCTCCCTTCCCTTTGACCATTATAGTGTTCCTCTAATCCTCCTATGTACCCCGACCCAACAATACTGTGAACCGGCTTCCTTATATCAGAGGAAACATTCGGTATTTGGATTTTTGAGATTGACTGATTTCACTTAGCATTATATTCTCCAACTTCATCCATTTACCTGCAAATGTCATTATTTTATTCTCTTTTATTACTGAGTAAAATTCCATTTTGTATATATACCACATTTTCTTTATCCATTCATCTACTGAGGGACATCTAGGTTGGTTCCACAACCTAGCTATTGTGAGTTGTACTGCTATAAACATTGAAGTGGCTGTGTCACTGTAATATGCTGTTTTTAAGTCCTTTGGGAATAGACTCAGGAGTGGGATGGCTGGGTCTTAGGATGGTTCCATTCTCATTTTCCCAAGAAATCTCCATACTGCTTTCCATAACTGTTGTACCATATTGCAGTTCCACCAGCAATGTATGAGTGTGCCTTTTTCCCCACATCCTCTCCAACATTTATTGTTGTTTGTGTTCTTGATAGCTGCCATTCTAACTGGAATGAAATAAAATCTTAGAGTATTTTTGATTTGCATTTCTCTAATTGCCAGCGATGTTGAGCATTTTTTCATGTATTTGTTGATTAATTGTGTATCTTCTTCTGAGAAGTGTCTTTTCAATTCCTTCAACCATTTATTGATTGGATTATTTATTTTTTTGCTGTCAAGTTTTTTGAGTTCTTTATATATTCTAGAAATTAGTGCTCTATCCGATGTGCATGTATTAAATATTTGTTCCCAGTTAGTTGGCTCTCTATTCACCTCACTGATTGTTTCTTTTGCTGAAAAGAAGCTTTTTAGCTTAAATCTATCCCATTCATTAATTCTTGGTATTAATTCTTGCGCTATCAGATTCTTGTTAAGGAACTTGGAGCCTAATCTGACATGTTGGAAATTGTAGCTTACTTTTTCTTCTATTAGGTGTATTGTCTCTGGTCTAATTCCTAAGTCCTTAATCCACTTTGAATTGAATTTTGTGCATGGTGAGAGATACAGGTTTAATTTCATTTTGTTGCATATGGATTTCCAGTTTTCCCAGCACCATTTGTTGAAGAGGCTATCATTTCTCCACTGTACATTTTTGGCGCCTTTGTCTAATATAAGGTAGCTGAAATTATATGTATTAGTCTCTGTGTCCTCAATTCTGTACCATTGGTCTACTAGTCTGTTTTGGTGCCAATACCATGCTGTTTTGTTACTACTGCTCTATAGTATAATTTAAAGTCTGTTATGGTGATGCCGCCTGCTTCACTTTTCTTGCTCAGGATTGCTTTGTCTATTCTGGGTCTCTTATTTTTCCAGATGAATTTCATGACTGCTTTTTCTATTTCTTTGAGAAATGTCATTGGGATTTTGATTGGAATTGCATTAAATCTGTATAATGCTTTTGGTAGTATGGACATTTTGACAATATTAATTCTACCTATCCAAGAACAAGGTAGGTCCAAACCTTCATTCTTAAAGGTGAACAAAGAACAGGATATTGTTATCCATTCACAAGTGTCCTTGATGGAATCTCTTCCTGCATGTCTTCTATACATGAAAAACCAAAATGATCAACTGATTATCAGAGGCATTTCTGCCTGGGTAAAGTAATAGGCATGGTGTCATAAAGCCATTCCCAAAACAAACTGAGATAATAATATACTGGTTTCCTAGTCACTGCTTCTTATGATTTAATGTGGTGTCCTCCAAAAGCTCATGTGTGAGACAATGTAAGAAAGTTTGGAGGAGAAATGATTGGGTTATAGCCTTAACCTAATTAGTAAATTAATTCTTTCGTAGGAATTAATTGAGTGTTGTGAAGTGGTAGGGTGTGGCTAGACGAAATGGAATTGGGTTGTGGCTATGGCATATATATTTTGTATTTGGAGAACAGGAGTCTCTCTGCTTCCTGATCACTAAGTAAGCTGTTTTCTTCTGCCTCAGTTTTCTGCCATGATTTTTCTGCTTCACTTCGATCCTGAGGAATGGAGCCAGCCTTTTATGGACTAAAAAACTGAGGCCTCAAATAAATTTTTTCTCCTCTACAATTGTTCTGGTTGGGTCCTTCAGTGACTGTGGTGATAAAGCTGACTAAAACACTGCTCTTAAAAAAGCCAAAGACTGTAGCCAGGCGTGGTGGCACATGCCTTAATCCCAGCACTTGGGAGGTTGAGGCAGGAGGATTGCAAGTTCAAAGCCAGCCTCAGCAATGGTGAGGCACTTAGCAACTCAGTGAGACTCTGTCTCTAATAAAATGCAAAAAAGGACTGGGGATGTGGCCCAGTGGTCGAGTGCCCCTGAGTTCAATCCCCAGTACCAAAAAAAAAAAAAAAAAAAAAAAAAAAAAAAAAAAGCCAAAGATTGAGTTTTAAATAATAATCCCTTATATTTATTTAAATATTTTCTGTTTCTATTTTCTATCAACAAATACTTTGAGTTAAATTATTTCAACTCTTCAAGAATGATAAGACCAGCTATAGATACCCTATTAAATGAATGATGAAAATAAAAAATTAGAATACTAAAAATAAAAAGTCTCTCAGCAAGTGAATGTCACCCATGTTCCAACAAATTTCCATGCTAATAGTAGACTCTGTTGGTGTTCAGCCTAAGTCCCCTCTCCCAGACTATTGTAAACAATACCCAGATGCTATGAATGTTAACTACTCTTGGCTCACAGTTGTTCTTTCCCCACAAAATTGACCTCTGCCACTAAGAATCACCATTGCCCAATAGCATATACCTCTATTCCAAGAAAAAACCACTGCAAATAACTTCAGTACTTTGTTTTGCACACAAAATGTCAGTAGTCTGGCCCCCTTACCTCAAGGTGGGAGGGATCAGATCTGCAGTACAATTGATATCCCAAAGCTCTCAAAAAGATCAGGCCAAATCAAGATAACAGTTGAATGATATCCATGTTTCACCATTCTCCATCCTAACCTGCTTTCCTCAACAAATTATGAACAAAATAATTTTAATTCATGCTCTTCTTTTAAGGAACTCAACCTATAATAACATGCTATTTCATTTAATTCTGAAAACAATTCTGAAGTAAATATAGACAGTGAAAAATACAGCATGAGATCAAATTACCAATTAGTAACACAATAGTTGTTCAAACCAGCCCTACCTGGCTCCTTCCTCAGTGCCAAGATGTCAGGGACATGCTAAAAGGTGGAGCTGAAATTGAAACATCTTGATTGTAGGTACAACTATTTTTTCTGTTATGATTTAAGTGTGAGGCATCCTCCAAAAGCTCCTGTGTTAATGCAGGAATATTCAGAGATTAAATTTTAGATTATCAAAGTTGTGATCTAACCATCCCATCCTAATTTGAAAAGGACTATTGTACTGGGTGGTAACTCTGATCCTTTGAAGCATGGCTGGAGAACCTGAGAGTAACTGGGGGTGGGTCCTTGGGGATTGTATCTTATCCTCCTGGCTTCTCTCTCTCTCTCTCTCTCTCTCTCTCTCTCTCTCTCTCTCTCTCTCTCTCGCCCCCCTTGCTTCCTTGTTGCTATGAGCAGAGCAATACTCTTTCACCATGCCCTTCCACCATGATGTTCTGCCTCATCTTGGGTCAAAGAGCAATGGAGTTAGCCAATCATGAACTGATCCTTTGAAACTGTGAGCCCGTTAAACTTTTCCTCTCTTAAGTTGTTTTTGTTAGGTATTTTGGTCACAGTGACAAACAAAAAATAAAAAAAAACTGCTTAACACACTATGATTTCGTGCTACCATCCAAATCTTTCTTCCACGATTTGAAATATCTGTTCAGTTTTCAATTCTTCAGATGGAGAATTAAAACCAAATCCTTATTTGGTTGCATCCATTAGCCAATGACTCTGTGAACAAAACTAAATAAATAAATCTTAATTGCCCATTCTCAAGTTTCTCTGACCCCCCACTAGATAATGTTACCAACGACAGAACTACACAACAACAACAACTTCAGTTTTACATTAAGTATGGTTTTCAATTTTTTTTTTTCTGTAATTTACCTTAATATCTATTACCAAGTTTTAGTTTCATCAGACGACACATATTTTTACTGGATCTGTTTTAAGTGGCAAACAAAATCCATAGATCCCTGGAGTCAGAGGAGGGTGACAGCCATATGATCTTCAGTGTTTCCAACTCTCCTCACAAACATTTGCTGAAAGACTCAATACCTTGTCATCTTCGACAGCTGATTCATGGAGGACTTTACTCTCCAGAATGAAGCCCCTTGTGTCTGGGACTCTTTTAGACCCTTTTTCATGGATCCGTTTCCAGACATTAAAGAGTCAATGCATGCTCTCAGCCCCACTGCTGTGAGGATCTCTGTGCCTATGACTGCTGCTTCCCACCCCTCTGCACCCCACCCCAGTACACAGGCATCAAGACTCAGGCCAGGGATTCTGAGTTCTACTTGGCCTTTACTCAGGAAGAGCAACATGGACTCTCCCTTACATTTGATCTCTGAAACCACCTGAGCTTCTTGGTTTACCAGTTCTCACTGTCTGGCTCTAGTCCTTCCTCCTACCCATTAAATGTCCAGGAGTGTGGTTGCAGCTAAGAGTGGAGTTGAGATGGGGTTCATAAATAAAATAATTTGGGAGCCAGGCATAGTGGCACATGCCTGTACTCCCAGCAACTCGGGAGGATGAGGCAGGAGGATTGTGAGTTCAAAGCCAGTCTCAGCAACGGTGAGGCTCTAAGCAACTCCGTGAGACCCCGTTTATAAATAAAATACAAAATAGGGCTGGGGATGTGGCTCAGTGGCGAGTGCCCCTGAGTGCAATCCCTGCTTCTCCCCACACCAAAAAATTTGGGATTAAAAACTTTCCCACTGTGGATTTTTTCATGACTCTTTTCTTCCCTTTGCATTCTATTTTGGGATCATAATCCTAATGCAATGTATATTACTTTTAATTCCCATCACATTTAGACCACAAAACTCTCTGCTCTGTGGTCTATGCTCCACCTCAGGCCTCCTGGGCCATGAGGTTTTGGTGCAGCTGCAGCTGCCTGGGGAGTACACTGTGTGCTCACTGCACAGAGGTAGGTGGCTGAGTCACTGAGCTGGGAGCCTCTTGATGTGCAGGAAAAGATGCCTTTTGGCTGTATCAAGCTGCACTGTGAATCTTCCTTCACTTTTCTCACCATTGGAGTATATGGATATCAGCAACTTGGGACCTTTTTTCCAGAATACTGTCGGTACCACCCGAAGTTCCGAGAAGCACTGTCACTGTAAGTACAGTTGAGAGAGGCCATGGCTCCCTCTGGAACACTGAGGGACGCAGGACTCTGCTCCACTGCCTTCTGTTGGCTGCTCACCCCTGTGCAAAAAGACAATGATCCAAGAAGTTTGGTTGGGTAGAATTTAAATTACTACAGAATTTAAATTACCTTTTTATGGGCCTCCCACCCTCATTTAGTTAGAAGGTAAAACCATTCATGTTTCTACTCATGGGCCTACAATAGATGATAACTTTAAATATTATTCTTTATCCTCCCACAGAAATGCCCAAACTCACGGCTCAACTGAAGCCACAGGATCAGTAGTAAAACACTCAAGGATTTCATCATTCTTTTCTCCCCTGGTTCACTGAGGAATCAAATGTTAAACAATAAAGAGAGGGGAGGAAGGCTCATTTATATGTTTCTGATTCTTCTACTTTAGAAAACATAAAACGAATCTGTTCTTCCAATTAGAAAAAAAGAGGTGTTTTTTCCATCCATGGGAACACCAATGAAGCCCTTCCCCCTCCCACCCACCTACCTCTTCACCGCCCTCACCCCCAACACGCACAGAGAAGCACCTGACAACTTTCCTAAGGTCCTTGAGAAGACACTGCCATCTTGTGGACTCATGATAGCCCTCTTAACTATATTAACTCTAAAATCCTGCCATTTGAGTTATATTAAAATTTAAGAAACATTTGTTCCAAGTCAATGGAGGGGGCATGTCCATGTATATGTATTTTTATATCCAAAGGCCATCTTTTGTGATTATGAGCAATCATTTCAAATGGCTACTTTCCTGTACTGGAAATCATTCATAACAATTCTACTAAAGAAATCTGCATGAGGGTCTTGCAGTACAAGCAGTATTTCATATTTCCCTATTTAAATTGAGGCACCCCCATACCACTCCCTCATCTCTAATTTTTAAAGTTACTTGTAATTCACCAGAGTTTCTCAAAACAGAATGGTTTAAAATCTGGCTTAGCAAGCATGGTTTCACCCCTCAGCCTGGGCAACATTTTCTAACAAGGTCAAAAATGGAGGAGCTTGAAAGAGTTTATCCATTTAACACCAAGGACACACCTGTGTCCAAGCAGTGCTCTCTTGGTTTCATGAAGGAGGGGTGGGGCCTCCTTTAAAACATATGCTCTAAATAAAACCCAATGTTACCCACTTGTTTGTCTAATTTCTCTTATTCTCCTGTCTTGAATAAAGTCCTGGTATCTAGGGGTTGACCTTTGAAAGTTCTGGATCAGATCTCTTGACCCCTTTGCACCTGCATTCTAACTAACCACCCAGCCAGATCTATCAGAGTATATCTAAGCCAGAAGCCCAGCTGGGTCTACAGAGAGACAAGCACACACAGTTTACATTCCTCCGTGGTCCCACAGCCTGCTTCACATGGTTACTGAAGCTGGTGGCTGGAGGGCAGCAAAGCAGCAGGCCCTTCTCTCTACTCAAGAGCCACATAACCAGCACCAACAATCGATGGCCTGGTCAGATCCTTCCCATTCCCACCAGCTGCACAGGAATCAGAACGAGAGGGAAGAAGCCAGTATCAAAAGTCTTTTCCTGCAAAAGTATGTTATGCTTGACAAAAATAACAATAGCACTGCTTAGTAAAGATGAAACCAAAGTAGGAATGATAGATGAACAAGATGGAAGCCACCTCAGTCCAAAAGTGTTTTAAAAATGAAATGTAAGGCCTATAAATCAGATGCGGGCTTGAGGCACAGTCTTTTAAGAAATGCACCCCTTTTTAAAAGTCTGTCCCAAAATAACATATATGAATTAAGACATCTAATGTGGTGATAAATCCAAGGGCCACATCAGTGCTGGCAAGATGACAGAATTCATCTAGGATCAGTGTTATCCTGAAAAAGCCTCTGTGTTTAATGATATCTAAAAGAGATGTGAAAATACTTTGGGTGCCTGCGGTGGTGGCGTTATGACTATCAGTCAAAAAGGAAAAACACAGTTCTTTCCCTCATTTATGTGAAGCAGTCTTTATTTTATAGAGTAGTAAATTTTGTAGGTATGTTTTGTGAACCACAAAATACTGAAATCTTTTCCCCCTCCACAGGCAATTCATAAATTAAGATCAAAGCTACTATAAATGCTACT
Organism: Tamias sibiricus; assembly: GCA_025594165.1. NCBI lineage: Eukaryota > Metazoa > Chordata > Mammalia > Rodentia > Sciuridae > Tamias > Tamias sibiricus. The sequence continues at coordinate 86,198,964 of CM046659.1, forward strand.
AATTTGGGGTCCATTTGAAATATGTAAATTGCATAAATAAAATAAAAAAACAAGTATGAAAGTAAGAAACAGCTGAGACACCTGTGGTATATTATCACATATACCAACATAAATATTTAAGTTATATGGAAATAAAGACAAAAACAAAAGGCTGGCTTTTCATTTATCTGTGTAGTTACCTTTACCATGTTCATGATTTCTCTGTGGTTCCAAGTTACTTCCTGTGCTATTTCATTTCAGCCTTGGAAAACTCTCTTTAGAATTTCTTGTAGGGAAGATTTGCAAGTAGGAAAACCCTAAGTCTTACATACCTTGGGATATGTCAATTTCTCCTTTATTTTTGAAAAAAAATAGTTTTGTCAGATGTATAACCAATGGTTGACATTTTTTTTTCCTTTTAGCTATCTCTTCCCACTGCCTCTGGTTTACATGATATCTCACATGACATTGACTTTCAATTTTGTTAAGGATCTCTGCATGTGATTGGTCGCTCCTATCTTGCGACTTTCAAGATTCTCAATTTTCTTGTTTTCAACAATTTCATTATAATATGTCTGGATAGGGATTTCTATCCACACATGTTGAATTTATTTGATGTGTAAACTCATGTTTTCCATCAAAGTTGGGGAGTTTTTGGTCTTTATTTCTGTATTTATCCTTCCTTCCCCTTAACTTTCCCATTACCCTTCTCAGATTTCTATTATACTTAGGTCTGTCCAATGTGGTAATATCCTCCACGTGTCTTAGGCTATTTTTTGAACTCAAATTTCTTTGTTCTTTGAACAGTATAATTTCAATTGATCCATGTCCTAGTTTGAGAATTTTCTTTTGTGCTCAAATATGCTATTAAGTTCCTCTACTGAAATTGATTTTGAAATAATTCTCTCTGCATAGCCATTTTTCTGCCATATTGATAGGTTCTGGGTTTTCTGGAATACAGAGAAGCCATTTGCATTAGTCCTTCAAGGAGCCACTGTACAGATCAAAGTAGTTAAGCACTATTCTTTGATAACAAGGCCCAATGTGTTACTAACAGTACCAGAAATGTGTGCTGACATTTACAGGCTATCTTAGAGCTAATGATGGGAAAACATGGAAAATTTAAGTTAAAACACCACGAAGTTTTCCCAACAGGTTTTCTTTAATTTTCTTGATTGTTTTCTTGGCTGCTAGAAACTATATGGTGTTTGGCCAGAGTCAACTACTTATTGTCTTAAAGTTTTCTGTATTGTGAACCTATCATTTTCGTGGGCCTTTTGTTTTGGAGATCAGAATTTTCGTGGAGATTATTCTCTGCACCCACTGTAATTTCCAGGTTAATGGCTTCTGCAGGATCCAACTGGGTCATGTGAAGCCAAAAAAACCTCATACAAGTCACCAGTATATCATTCCTCAGGTCCCAGTCTCCTCAGTGTGTTTCCTTTCTTCTCCACATTATTGAGTTTTCTTACGCTTTATTTTTACATAATATCCAGGACATATATATATATATATATATATATATATATATATATATATAATAGGAGGTATAAAATAAAGTTTATCTACTACCATTTTCTAAAAGTGGAAGCCATGAGGCTTTTTTCTTTTGTTCATCTACAACCCGGGGCCAATGTGACTGGTATATCCTCTTTTTAACAATCAGGTCAGAATGGTCTTAAAACTGGATTCTTTTTGAGCCAGGATTCACCTCTCCGGTAAACATGATCCTAGATCAAAAGGATAACTGCCACTTAATTGGGTTAATGCCACTTGAGTTCCTGTACAGTATCCTAAGAGAGCCAGATAGTGACTATCATGGGTTTCTGTGCATGTCCTCAAAATATCCTTGTCCCTACTACTCTTTTTCCTTCCAGACAATAGGTTTGGTGTGACTAGGAAATTACTGTTAAAAAAATAAATAAAGCAGAGAGCACACGCTGATTTTGTTCTGGTAATGAAAAATAAACTACCCTGTCATCTGGCAAGGAAAAACCATAGATCCTTGGAAATGGAGAGGGGTGGGAGATTAACACTCTCTTTCCTAAAGCAAGCACCACAACCCAGCACAGTAATGACCTGATTTGCTGGAGTTAAGCAGGAGCTGCAGCTGGAAATCTAACCTGCTGCTGGTTTGTCATTCCCTTCCACATTCCATGAAAACTAAAAGCTCATGTGAAGATGGCCTCTCCTAAGTTATTCTACTACATCAAGGGCAATTTCCCAGCCTTGGAGGTACATTCCCACACTGTACAATCACAAGAATCAGCACATTCTCTTCATATGATCAATACAAATATATGTTGCTCATGGTATCTGAGCAGTATTGGTTAGTCCATGAATGCCTACAGAGGTTGCAGATACTCAGTTACACTGCTCCTATAGTTTAACCAAGGTGATGCAATACCAATCTAAATAAAGTTTAACAATCCCCAATAAGATTAACCTGTCCCTTTAATCCTCTACACTTATGAATGGGGGACAGGGGCCATAGAAAAACTCTGTATTGGGAATGATAGTTGGGTTTTGGTCTCTTTTTGACCAGTAAACCAAAGATTGGCCCATCAGTCCAAACTCCCATGTCTGGGTCATAATGGATAATACATTATATCCTTGTTGTTTATATTTGGGGATTTATTCAAAGTTAGCTAAATCTAGAATCATAGGGGACTTGAGTGTGGTTAATTCCACAGATAATTTTCATCCTGACACTTAGAATTCTGCTCAATTATCTTTAATTAAATGCTATTTGAGACAAATTGAATGTAATCTCCCCCTGAGTCAGATTAAGCACAAGTGGACTGCACATGACAAAAATTCTAGACCCTAACACAATATTGAACCAGGAGTGAATATTGTTAAAATATAGTTCACCACAAGTCTCTTATGTCCCTACATGCCTTACTAAGTTTACCAATAATGTAAGGCTGTGATCACACAATCTGGATCCTTTCTCAGAGTTATACTTGCAACAAGAAACATTGAGGGTTGAGGTAGTGTATCCCTCTGGGAAATGGGGCAAACTTACTTAGTCCTTGCTACTAAAGCAGGAAATTCTCCAAGCTTAGAGTTTCTCAGCTGTGACACAATATCACTGCATGCATAAGTCCATCTGTACCAATTGTATCCCCACTTTGGAACATAAAGAAAAGGGAAACTGAAGCAGCTATACCAATGGAGTCCTTTATCTCTGACCCTGAAGTCTTAATTCTTTATTGATAATGAAGCAACAAAGTTATTAGTTTGAAGAAAGGTAAAATACAATATGTGACAACCCTCTGTCTACTCTACCAAAGATATGAATTACTTTTAAGAAAGACCAGTTTTTCAAAACTGGTCTAAGATGGACCTGTTTTCAAGGTCCACTTTTGTACCCCCTTAGAAGAATTAAACATCACCTCTGAGAAAATGTATGAGTGGTTTTCTGATAACCTTTATGAAATAAAAACTCCTGTGAAATGAGTGCTGCATACTCAGATGACTATTAATCTTGTAAGGAGTTTAATTGCCACTACAAGCGATAGTAAGTTATTTATTAACCAGTTCATTGACCACATTGATACTCAAATCAATATAACTGCATGCTGTGATTCTTACTATAAAGAAAATAACCAGAGTGCAGCAATAGCACAGGGCTACAGATGACGGTTTTAGTCCAGAAGAGCAGCAGAAGTCAAAGGATTTCTCTACAGTCCTGATATTTGAACTGAGATCTGAAGGATGAAAATGAGTCAGGCTCACCAAGACCATCTGCAAAACCATCTGCAATAGATGCCTTGAAAAAGAGTGGGCACAGTGAGAAGGTAACGTGGACCAGAACAATGCTTTTTAGACATATTTTTAAATAAATCTTACTGTATGAAAGGATACTTCTTGTCTGTGAAGGACTCTGATGTTTTTAATCCTGTTTTACTTGTTTTCTTTTTTTAATTTGTTTTAATTAGTTATACATGACAGTAGAATGCATTTATGCACTGTGATATATCATACATAGATGGGATATTATATTTCTCATTTTTCTAAGTGTACATGTTGCAGAATCATATTGGTTATGTAGTCACATATATACATACAGTAATAATGTATGTTTCATTCCACTATCTTTCCCATCCCCACCTCCTCTCCCTCCCCTCCCTTCACTGTCCTCTACCTAATCTTAGGTAACACTATTTTCCCCTGGTGTCCCCCATCTTAGTGTGAATTAGCATCCACATATTTGAGAAAACATTTGGGCTTTGGCTTTGTGGGATTGGCTTATTTCGCTTAGTATGCTTTTCTCCATCTCCAACCATTTACTGGCAAATGCCATATTTTTACCCTTTTTTAAAGCTGAGTAATATTCCATTAAGTATACAATCACATTTTCTTTATCCATTCATCTATTGAGGGACTTTTCTTTCCAACTTTTCTCCAACCAATAGTCAATCTCTTTCAGCTCCTCTTCCACTCTTCCTGTGAATTTTTACTTCTAGCTACTCTATTACTTCCTCATGAATATCGCATACTACACTACCTCTGTTCTCTCATCTACCATTTGAAATTGTAATTTGTTTTAGTTGTTTTCTTAAAGGCAAAATATATAACTTCACAGGCTAATAGGCAATGAAATTAAAATGTGTGAAAATATTTATTTAACAAAATGGCTAATATAATATCATTTATAATGTGTTAAGCACTGGGAAATCACATCATATTGTGCTACTGTTGAAAATAGTTTGGTGAAAAATATCTTCATGGATATTAAGCATTCATGTCATATGATTTTCCTTTATTTAAGCAATTCTATTTCTATTAAGATGATGATAATATAATGATGTTAATTAAAACATTGTCTATAATACTAAATAATTAGAAACAATATGAAAATGTGATTGTATTTTTAAGTAAATCCATATAAATAAAGTAGGCAATTATTTAAAAATACAATTATTTAAAAATGGTTTTCTGGCATAGAAATACCTACATATAATGCAAAGAGAAAAGAGCAAGTTAATAAATATAGAATACATAAAATGGACCTTTCATAGACAGGTATAGCTGTATATGTGTGCACCAAAATTAAATTATTGCTTGATCTTAAGATTGATTTTTCTATAATATTATTGAGCAGTTACCATTTATTGAAAAGCATCCCTTCTCCAAGAAAAAAATATTAGAAACTTTCTTTTTATCCTTTCCAATGCAGAAATCTGTTAAATGAGCTTCTAATTATGAATTTCATTTTTGACACTGTAGTGTATCATATTGATGTTATATATGAGCTTGATCCATCAAACTTTTTTGTTTTATAATAAAATTTACATTGAATTGCACCAGAAACAAAAAGTTATTATTTCCTATGTATGAAATCCAGGAGAGAAAAACAAACAAACAAGAAAGTGATTATCATCAACTCAAATATATGTATGGGATTAGGCTAATGTGAAACAAAGGTGACCCAGGCATAATCATGGTGGAATAAAATACAATTAATATCAAGAGAATGGAATAAGATTTAATCCATTCTTAAGTTTTCTTGTTTTTTTTTTAACTACCTTAATTACACCATCCCATCTAAGTCCAAGAATAATTACCATTAGTTGAAAAATTATTTTCTATTAACAATTTGATCATTGAATTAAAGTCATAGATTTAACTCATTTCTTACAACCAGGGGGTCAGCTTCATGTTATTACAAAAGATGAAGTATAGGTGCTCTAAGTCTAAGGATCTCTGCGTATGGTTACATCATTTAGCAAGTGACAGATAACTAATTTTCAATGCCTATAACTTTTCATCATTATATGAAACTTGCCAGTCACTAAAATAACCAAATCAAATGCCTGTGTTGGAACACAAACCTCACAGGACATTCTTGCAAAGGAAATTCAACACTATAAACAAAACAAGAGCCAGGCCTCATGGGGACGCTCTCTTGTGTTTGCATTTGTCTCTTGTTCATTACTCTACTCCTTAGGTCTACAAAAACACCATTCACTTATTCTTATTTAATAAATAATTATCTGATGAATAAATTCCATGTGTGTCTGTCCTTCAAGACCTAATTATAATTCATATTTCTTCCTAAGCTTCCATTTATATTTTTGTGACGCAATGATCTTCTGAGAATACTTTCAAAATTTGTTTGTTCCACATACATTATTCCACGTACTTGGAATTCTACCTATTGGGTAAATTCTTATTCCCCAATTTATCTTGTTCCTCAATTTATAAGTTTACTGGGTAATGCCAACTAATATTCTATATTGTTTATCAGTAGAATCAAAGTTCCTTATGCAATGTATTGTACATATCGGGCCTTCATATTCATTCTTTTTTTCTTATTTATCTGCTAACTGATAAACCAAGAGGAGAATAACTTTTGCTCCCTGAACACAACTTCTCAATTTCTTAATATTACAGAAATTTTCACAATAGTTGTTAGTATCAGTTAAATGCTTCCTGGGTGCTGATATATATACCAGGTTTCCACATGTATAATTAATTTAATTCCCACTACAATTTGGATTTAAAAAGATAGTAACTCAGTTGACCAAGGTCCTAATGATAAAGGCCTTCAAGTTCAAATTCAAACACAGGCTATCTGGCTCCTAAATCCTTGCTCATAGCTATTGAATTTATATTTCTCATTTTTGGTCCATAATCAATAATCACATGACAAATGATGGTGTTTCCTTTATGGGAACTGAAATGCTCCATGTATTGATGAGTTTTTGAAAAGATTACCTATTTCTCATAAAGTCACAGAGCAAACTCAGCAGCACAGGGCCAGTTGATTCAAAGATGTTTGGAAATGAGTGCTCAGAAGAAAGATACAGACTGAACACCCTTGTCAACCTTCAAGAAAGAAGCAAATGGACTTTGAGAGAGAAAATACTACAAAGAACTAAAAGAAAACATGATATTGAATTTTGATTATCTGAGTGCTTTTATTTCTGTCAGATGAGACACCAATAATTCACTATTTATGGATGCTCTCATTGCAACGCAGTGAACATAATGAAAATAAAAATCCAGAGTGCTCAGAGCCTCCACCTCACCAAAAGTAACTTAATTCCCGACCCTAAGATAGATAGAGGATCTGGAACATATGATTCTTCTTCCCAGTAAAAGCAAGAAGGGATGTCCTGGTCTCCAGCATCAGTTTTACATCCCTTGACATAATTCAGGTATTAGGTTACTAATGGACAAGCCATAGACTATGAGAAAATACTGGAAATGTCACATCTGATAAAGAACTTGTTAGTCAGGTTTTCATTGCTGTGACCAAAATACCTGAAAAGACCAACTCAGAGGAGAAAAAGGTTATTCTGGTTCACAGTTTTAGAGACTTAGTCCATGGTCAGCCAGTGGAGGTAGCACATCACAGGAGAAGAAGCACTGGTGGAAGGAATTTGCACAGTACATGGTGGCTGGGAGCAGAGAGAGAAAAGGGGGAAGAGACCACAGGGAAGATTAACCCTTTCTGGGCATGCCCCCTTGAGCCACCTCCTCCAGCCACACCCCATATGCCTTGAGTTACCACTAAACCCATTCAAAAGAGGATATACTGATTAAGTTACAGCTCTCATGATTCAATCATTTACCTCTGAAATCCCTGTGTTAGCACAGAAGATTGTGGGGAACACCTCATATCCAAACGAAAGAGTCCAAAATATACAAAGAAATCTTGAAGTTCAGCAATAAGAAAATCTCAACAATAAGAAAAAAAAAATCCTAATACAAATGGATCAATGATCTAAACAGACACTTTACCAATGAATATGTACAAATAGCAAATAAGCATGTGAAAAGAAACTCCATCTCATATGTGATAAGGGAAATGAAAATTAAAACAATAACATACCACCGATACACCTATTAGAAAGGCCAAATGAACAACAGCACTAAATGCCGTGAGGACATGCTGATGGGAATGCAAAAGGGAACCACCAGTTTTGGCTGCTTCTTACATATTGTTTTCATATGATCCATCAATCAAGGTCTTTGTTACTTACCTAAAGTGCTTGAAAACATCTTCCCACATCCCAATAGTTATCAATTGCCAAAATGTGGTAGCAGCCACTATGGCTTTCTGGGGATGAATGGATAAATAAACTATGATATATCCATAAAATGATATCTTATTTGATGATAAAAAGAAATGTGCTATCAAGACATGGAGAAAACATAAACACATGTTGTGAAGAAAAAAATGTCAGTTGGAAAAGACTACATACTTTATGATTCCAATTAAATGACAATCTGGAAAAGACAAGCTATGGATACAGTAAAAAGGTCAGTGGTTACCAAGGTATGGGTGGGAATGGAATGAACAGGTAAAGCACAGAAGATATTTAGAGCACTGGCATCATTCTATATGATACTATAATGGTAGGTACATGTCACTATGCATTTGTCCAAGTCTATATGATATAAAACAACACAGGTGACCCCAAGGTAAACTATGCACTTTGGGTGATAATGATGTGTGAATTTAAGTTCATCAACTGTAATGAGTATACTACTCTGGTGGAGGATGTGATAATGGGGGGGGCAGGAGAGGGTTATCAGTATATGAGAAATTTCTCTACCTTTCTCTTGATTTTGCTGTAATCCATAACTACTCTAGAACTATTGTTTTTAAATAATATGGTGGGAGTTTGCTAATATGTGTTGGATGTAACAATGGTAAATGTGAAGAACAAAGACAATAACATTAAAAATGAGCAGATAAATGGAATATATATTGAGAAAAATGCAAATAAACTGAAAAAAAAATGAAACCCCACCTGATTCAAAATTAAATGAACTATTTATATAAATAAAGCAAACCTAACTGATAAGTAAAAGCCAAAATGTTTGGTAATACAATAGATTGGGAGAAACAGTATGCTTCCCCATCACCACTCTTGATGATATGAGAGTAAAACTTATCCAGGGGACAACTTTTTGAACCACATGGCCTATTATGAATATGTCCTTTTCTTTAACAATATTTTTTGTCCCTATGTTGAGTAATTGACTATTCTATTAATTTATTTTAATTTTTTGTCTTGCTTACCTTTTAATGTGCTATTTCTCAGTTCCTCAGGTATTTCCAACTTTCCCGGAAAAAAAAACATTTGCAGGTTGTGTTGAATGGTGTGGGTGGTCTTTTACTTTTGCATTTCTTACAAGGTCCTTCATCCTCTCCTTTCCAAATACCCTCAACACACACACACACACACACACACACACACACATACACAGAGGGAGGGGGAGGGAGAGAGAGAGAGAGAGAGAGAGAGAGAGAGCATCCTTTCCCAAGGATTCAAGGGTAAGAGGACAACTGGTGCTCTTATTTCTAAAACTTCCCCTGAGATTGGTGGCTTCTCCTACTAGGCCCAGATTTCATCTGCTCCAGAAACTTTTATTTCTCCATATATTTCTCACCCTCAAAAATTTCATTGACATCACTGCCATTATATTTTGTATATTTTATGGGATTGGGCCTTTTTCAGTTTCTTTACTGTGTTTTAATTGGGTTTCACAGTGATATGAGATAAAAATGTATACATAGTCATCCACTGCCCCTGACAACTAGCCCACTGGAGGCCTTGTTAGAAACCAGCTGATGTAGGTAATGGACCCAGACTACTCAGAGCTTAGATATGCTTTAATCATACTTCTGTTCCCTCCCTTCCTTTTGAACACCAGCTTGATTTACCAAAATGAGCCCCCTCCTCTGTGTGATGAAAGCTGCTTTCTTTGTTACATTTTTGTTGAATATGAGATTTTTTCTCCTCCTTTCTTCTCCATGAAGAATCCTGTTTTTCTCTTCGCTGTTTCCTGTTTTTTTTTTTTTTTTTTTTTTTTTTTTTTTTTTTCTTTGTTTCTCTTGGACTGTTGCCTTCCTATCACATCTCCTTTTACACCCTGTTAGGGAGAAATTTTGCAGATTTCACTTTCTCAGACACATTTGGCTCTCTAAAAAATATAAGACACAGCTGTCTACATGGGTGACCTGGAACAAAGTGTGGTGACTGCATGGATGGATGCTGAAGGGAGACAAGGTTCAGAGCAATGTCAGAATGCTGCCCAAGTAGGAGCCACATTTCTCAAATCCCAGTCATCTCTGTGCCACCTTAACTGCCATGCTTTAAGGACTGCACATTGCCCACTGATAATGTAGACTTTATTTGTCCCAAATAAAATCATTTTCCAACTTTGGGGGAAAAAAAAGAATGTGGGACTGCACTTTGTCTGCAAGGATGAGTACACACAGTCCACTTTCTTGTTTACATGGTTTTACCTTGAAATTACTTTGAGCCTGCATAAAGAAGTAACAGTGCCAGCCTATACTGTTACTGTCCCTAAGGAAGAGCTGAGTTGGGGGATGTCCACTCTTACTGTTCTGCTCTGAGAAACTGAGCAGCACACACCACAGACTGCTGAAACCAGAATGAATGCCAGAGGCAGATGCTCAGCAGCCAGGCCCCTGGGTGCTGCTCAGAGTTTGTGCTCAGCTCCCCTTGCAGTTTCTGCCACTGTGTCACTCAGAGCACAGTAGTACACAGCCGAGTCTGACTCTAGGACAGAGGCTTTCTCCAGGTGGAAGGAGGTGGTTTCTTTCTTGTATGTGGCTTCAAAACCTTTCTCGCTTCCCTTATCATTGGCCTTCATGGCTTTCAGTAGGAGCTGTGGACCTTCTCCAGGGTATTGAACATACCAGAACAGGTTAGGATACCCAGTGGCTGAATAAGTGCAGTTTATAGTCAGGAAAAACCCTTCTGACATGGTCACTTGACCTTCCATCTGGGTCACTGATTCTCCAGAAATCCTTCCTAGGGAGAAAAAAAAAAATATCTGTGTTACCTTGGTGATAAAGCTCTCAGATAAATTCATGGTTAATGAATTGCTAACATTATAGAAGAAAGACATTTTACTCACCAAACATCAAGAGCATCACAGTCACTAAGCCTGGAGAAGCATTCATCTTTGGAGAGTCAACTAAATAATGTTCTTGATTCTTAACATGAAGAATGTTGAAGTCATAGAGAAATAATAAACCTAAAGTTACAATTCATACAGGAAGTGAGCTAGCCTTAGGAAGCAGCACCCCCTGTTGGTCAGGGACTGATCTGGGAAGAATGATTTCCTGGACTCCTTCCAGAAGTCAGAACTACTTCCTCATCCCTGGCCTCATCATTAAACCCATATTAGTCTTCAGGTGACCCTTGTAAATCTAGGAAACAGCTGTCATAATTTCTAAGTTTGTTTTTGTTTTTGTTTTTTGTTGTTCTTAGAATTCTACCTAACATGTAAATGCTTTAGTTGAACATCCTAGAGTGTCTCTGTAACTGATTAGTTAGCAGTTATCTTGAACATTTTAATTCAGGCCTTTATATTCTCATGCATCTTTGTGGGTCAACCTACAATTCACTGAAATGTCATAAATGTGTCTTGGGTTGGAATCATAGGAATTAGTAAGAATTCAAGTCATTATTCAGAGATTCTGTGCTTTTCAGCACTCTACTCCACATGTGGAACAGTGACTGACATTTCCCAGGTGCACAATTAATATGTATTAAATGAACCAATAATAATAAATAGGTGGCTCTTGGTTGAGGGGTCAGTACTAATGGAAAGATAATAGTTTCTCTATCTTAAGATTATATCAGTTTTTAGAGATATTATCCTTTCAATAAGAGCTTTCTGGAGTTGGGGGGAACACTATCTAAACAATACTCAAATATTTCAGAATTTCAAATTATTGAAAAACAAGAAGTATGACAGAAAAACATAATAATTAAAGCAATTGGATCCTGATATAATGATCTGAGATCAATGTCTTATTCCTCACTGTTTCAATGGCTCCAAGACTATGCAAGTCAGGCAGGTGCTAAGGCTACACTCCAATGGAGGTCTGGCCTCAAGGGCTTTTCACAAGGTTGGAGGCTTAGCCCGGTCTGTTGCTTGGAATTCTCTCTTCACAGATTCAGGAAAGGGATCCCCTGAGTCCAGAACCAACCTGTAACAGCTTTTCAGATACATAGTTAAGCAAATAATTCAGGCCCAGATATTTGAATGGTTCATATGTCTCTACTCCCTTTCCTCTGCTTCCCAGATCCTAGTGTCAGACCTGGACTCAGAACCATTCTAGAAAGAAATTCTGGAAAATTACTTACAAATTTTTATTCTGATGTATGGGGAGACTGCAGAATAAGTCGGAAATATGTTGAAATTTTAACAAAAATAGCACAGCCCAGAGCTCAGTTTCACAGAATAAAAACAGTTCTAGAAATGACAGCTGCACAACAATGTGAATATATTTAACTGAACAGTACATTTAAAATCATTAAGGTGGTAATTTTTTTTTAAGTTGGTGTATGTTAATTATACAGAATGGTGAGTTTCACTGTGGCATACAGGTACATGCATATAACACAATCTGATAAATTTTACTCCCCAGTACCTCCCCTTACTCTGCTGTCTTCTTTTCCTAAATCTCCTCCCCTACCATGTTGGCCTCCTTTCTACTTTCATGGAGTCCTTTTTTTTTTTTTTTCTTTTCTTTTCTCTCCCTCTTTTTCCTCTAGCTTCCACATAATAAAAAGAACACAAAGTTCTTGTTTTTCTTGAGTCTGGCTTACTTTACTTATCCTCTCCAGTTCCATCCATTTTCCTGCAAATGACATAATTTTATTTCTCTTTATGGCTAAATATAACTCCATTGCATATATATACCAGTTTTTCATCATCCATTTATCTGTTGATGGATACCTAGGGTGGTTCCATAATTTAGCTATTATGAATTGTGCTGCAATAAACATGGGTATACATGGATCTCTAAAGTATTCTGATTGTAATTATTTTGGATAAGTATCAATGAGTGGTATTGCAGGATAATAGAGTACTTCTGTTTTCAGTTTTTTAAGGAATTCTCATACTATACCAATTTTCATTTCTGCTAACTGTGTATAAGCCTTCTTCTCCCCCCACATCCTCACCAGCATTCATTGTTATTTTTATACTTTGTGATTGCCATTTTTTTGGCGTGGGAGAGAGACTTTCACTGTAATTTTGATTTTAGTTTCTCTGATGGCTAAATACATGGAAAACTTTTTTGTTTAATTGTACACCAAGTGTACTTTTTCTTTTGAAAAGGGTCTGTTTAATTCATTTACCTATTTGTTGAATGGGTTACTTGTTCTTTTAGGGTTGAGTTTTTTGAGTTTTTTAATATATTCTGAACATTAATTCTCTGTTCAAAGAGTAGCTGGCAAAGATTTTCTCCCACTTGTAGGCTGTCTCTTCACACTGCTAATTGTTCTCTTTGCTGCACCAAAGCTTTCTAAATTCATGTTATCCAATTTACTAATTCTTGCTATTATTTTCTAAGTTTTAGGAGACCCATTCATTGCTTGTGCCTATATACTGAAGTGTTTTCCTGTGTTTTCTTGTATTAATTGCAAAATCTTATGATCTTATACCTAAATCTTTGGTCCATTTTGAGTTGACTTATGTGCAGGTGAGAGATAGTGATCTAATTTCATTCTTCAATATATGGATATCCAGTTTTTCCAGTGCCATTTGTTAAAGAGGTTATGCTTTCTCCAACATGTCATTTTGGCACCTTTACCAAATATCAGATTACTGTAATTATGTGGGTTTCTGTGTCTTTTATTTCATCGTCCACATGTCTGTTTTTATGTCAGTATGAAGTGGTCAAATTTATGTTATGTGTTTCTACCACAATTTATGATATTTTTTTTTAATTGTAAAAGATATTTCCTTTTAAGATTTTTTCCCAAACCTCTGCTTTCCAAATGCAAATGTGAGAGTAAATTACAAGACAAGTTCACTTATTGACCAATCACTACCATTCTAATTTTAGGACATGAGATAGTGGGGTAGAGGTAGAAGGAGGAAATCAGAGAGAATGAAGATTTGGGACTATGGAACATTGATTGAGAACAGCAGGACTGGGGGAGTGCAAAATGTTCCACATGGTGAATTAAATGTTTTTGGAGGAAATATGAAGGGAAGGACAAGAGCAGAGAAAAGAGAGAACTCATTCTCTTGGCCCTTCAAAATGTCACTCCAAGAGTTAGTAATGATTCACCATTGTATGGGTAAGATTGACACAAGATTATTACAGGTCAGGTTTACCAGTAGTATAGAAGTTAAATTCTTTCATGTCAGATGTGATAACAAGGCCATATATGGAGTAAGTGTCAGCTCAAATCTGGTCACACAGGAGGTACTCACTGGGCACACATACCTTTTATAAAAATCAAGCTTCACTATTCTGTTATTCTTATTTAAAATTTCTTAATTTAAAATTTTTTGTGTTTATTCAAGAATGAATATTTTTATTGTTCTTTCTTTATAAGATGTTGAATTAAGGTTAGGCTAGCTCCATAAAATAAAATTTAACTGTCTAGATAGTATAAATACACTGCAACTTTTAAAGGTAGAAATTCTTAGCTATATAACCAATGTAATTTTTTTAAAAAAAATAGGCTTTCTTTATATTTGGAATACCAACAAAAATGAATACATAAAATAAAATTGAATTGAAAATGTGTACATGCAGAGAAGAATATGTAGGAATACATTTAAATAAATCTAATTTAGGCTTGTGATGAGAAACTTCAAATATAATTGAATAACACAAAATGTGCCTTATGAATTGAGAAAAAAAGCATTTTTTCAAATTAAGAAATAATAAGTCAATATTTCACATGGCATTCTATTAATGTAACTCCAACATTCTGGTTTGAAAGCATTCTGTTTGGTTTTTATTCCTTTGTTTTAAAGGAGGTTGTTGAATGTGTGGAAAATGGAGCACAATTTTAATGTTTGTATTGAAAAATAATTGTGCAAGAATTATCAAAAACTTCCTGAAAGAGTACTATTGAGTAATGATTTATTCTAACAGGTAATACAATTTACTGTGAAACTAATTTCTGAGATAACCACAGAATGAAACAAATAGATAATGAGAACTAAATAAGTAATGTGGAGGCATTATAGAGAAAGGGATAATTTAATACATTCAAAAGGCAGTGATTAGGAAAAATGGTGCCTATCTATGCACAAACAATAAGTGTACATCTCTGTGGGTGAGATCCTCCACATTTCCTCACAAAAGCCAATACTCTTTAGTCATCTATGGATATGACTGTGGGGGGGCAGGGAAACTTTCAGTATGGAAAGGTTAGCTAAGACAGAACAAACTCTGAGAACTAAGTATGTTGTATAGTAGGAACTTCTAGAAAGTACATGTGAGGGGCTGGGTTGGGGCTCTGTGATAAAGCCCTTGCCTCACATATGTGAGACCCTGGCATCCATCCCCAGCCCCACAGAAAAAGAAAAAAGAAAAAAGAAGAAACTAAATAAATGTGAGTATCATTTACTCTCAAAAAATAAACTTAAATCAAACTAACACATTAAATACTATTTAAAAAGCATATATTTTCAAAAAGGAAAAACATACAGAACGATTTCAAGGACATTTTTATTTTTAAAAAAGGGAAGTTAATATTTATTCAATAAATATTTATTGGACAAATTGATTTGAATATGTTACAATTCATGCAGATTTTTATTGATTTTTTTTCAGCCACATGATTGTGAACTTCCTTAGCCAATTCTTCAACCAACATTTTTTGTTGTATTTGCTCTTCCTTTTCAGTCTTCTGTCAAAATTTATGTGCCTACCTTCAATCCAAAGATTCAGGAATATGTCTGGCTTTGATTAGTGATAACTCTGGTGTGGTCTATGAACTTAGAGAGGGTTTCCTTAGAGTGAGTGTTTTCCCTCCAACCCCAGACATGAGCTGCCACAGCCCTGGCCACTTCCTGTCTGGGTGGTAATTGTCTGCCTTGGTCCCTACAGCAGGTGGTGTCTCAGGCAGACCCCTAGATTTTTGTACACCTCCTTCCAACAGTTCTCTCACAGTGTCTTCTCTCAGTGCACAGAAATATACCCCTGAGTCCCCCAGCTGTGAGGCTGAGATGACAAGCTGGATGGACTTGCTTGCCTTCTGCAAATTCAGTGAGTAGCGACCTTCTGTGGCATTTTGCTGACTGTAAGAGTTCTGACGAATAAGAAGGACCATCTCCCCACTGCTGGGCTGCTTGTACCAGAAGAGACCATAATTTGTATCCCTGGTGTCATAGGAGCAGAGCAGGCTCACAGCCTCCTTCTCCTGCACCCACATGGCTGGCTGGGCCTGAGTTACCTTCTGGGAAAAACTGGATCCTGAAGGAAAAAGGACAGAATCAGAAAGTTGAGGGACTAGTGGTTGGGAACAAAAATAAAGTGCATCTTTACACACTGCTAACCATTCCTCCCAAATTCCCTTTAAGGCTACCCATTCCCCCAGTCCCCCAGTCACAGAAGAGGCCCCACAGGGACCATACATACCCCACAGGGACCATACATACCCAGCCACATTGATGCCAAGACCAGCTTCAGCAGCCTGGGCAGCACCATGTTTGCCTTCTTCTTTTAAAAGAAATTCTTCTTTGACTTTAGGGCTCTGCATTGGGAGGGGAGCCTGACAGGGTGAAGGAGGAACTACTGAGCCCCAAGCTGATGCTTCACCTTGAACAGGAAACAGAGGCTTCCTGGTGCAGTGAGTTGGTGTGTGTCTTGTCAAACTTCTCTGTGTCCTGGCTGACGATCTCACCCACCCATATTCCCTTCTTCATTTAACTCTTAATTTAACGACTATTGAACCTGAAAGCAACATGGGCATACTGGAAGGAAAAGGATTCCACCAACTGTTGAGCTCAATCAACACACTTGTGATGGCACTGGGATTTGGCACTTGCTTAACGCAGTGTGTTGACAATTATGGAGACAGGTGAGAGGCCACAGTCACGTACACACTCACCTATGTGTGGTGTCTTTTATTCTAAGGTAAAAATAAATCATTTTATCAATGGAAGTCTCAGTTGTGTTTACTAATCACTGCAGCTCTCTTCACCTGCTTACTGATATAATAATATTCCCCCTTACTTCCAGTGTCTGTCCAGTTGCCTATCTTGGACCAAGTGGCAGAAAAGTAATAATAATAATAATAATAATAATTTCTCTTTGCTGAAATGTTTGGAAGGAAGCCCTCAGGCAGTGAATCTAAATCCTGTCATAAAGTTCCCCTTCTTTTCTCAGTTTAGTTTTCCTTTCTGTTCATGAAAGTCAGATTAAGTACCAGAGTTTGGTCAGCAGGTTATCAAGTCTTTGAATTCTTATTTTTCCTTTTGCCTCTGTTGGGACCTTTATGACGCACAGCAAGTTCCCATATTTTGTGTGCCTAAATCTGCATGAAACTTATACTGAGTTACCTCAGACACCTCCCTAAAACAACTGATCATAGCATGGAAAAGTGTGAAAAACCCTTCTTTTTAATGTGACCATTAAAGATCAGGACACTTCCTAGAAACATTACTGAACAACATGATAAGCAACAAAAAAACATTTCTGACCATCCCCTGTATCTCGGTACAGTAGCCAAAATTATTCTCCTTTTCTCAAAATAGTTTTATTCTTGTCTGGGTTGGTAGAATCATCTTCAGATATTGCACTGAAATTCCCATTAAATACATGATACCACATCCATTGCAACTGTTCTTTCTAAAAACCCAAACTTTTTTTCTTCTTCTTCTTCTTCTTTTTTTAACCAGGAGGTTGACAAATTTATAAGATTATGAAGTTCTTCTCATAATATTTAAATCCATTCTAGTTTTTATTCAAGGGAATCATATAATTGTACTTCTGTTATTCAAAAAGCATCCACATCCAAAAAAAGATATTGACACTCTCATGCCAACTTTTTGAATTAGTTGTGTCTTATCTTAAAAATTGAAAAGGATAATAATACAAGGCAGGTATTATGTTTTGAAAACAGGCATCAAATACTTGAAGTATTTGATGTCTTTATGCTAATGAAAGAAATTTTGTCCTGGAGACAAAGTCTCACACTATAAGAGACACCACAGAAGCTGGATGGTGGTGATATTTGAACAGATAATTGTAAGGAATTAAATATGCCTTTCTGACTAAAGTCCTTATGCAAGGGATATAACTCAGTGGTGGAGCACTTGCCTAGCATATGTGAAGCCCTGAGTTCCACTCCCAGTACCACATACACACACACAAAAAAAAAAAAACCTCAGTTCAAATTAATTACTGTATCAGAGATGCTTGAGCCCCCACGTCCATGTAATGCATTATTAACATAAGCTTTTATGGCCCTGATTCCCCCCAGCCACCCCACACAGAGTTGTATGTTTTCTTGCTGTGAAATGGTCACCACTAGGCAAATGAAGCTCCTGAACCATTACATATTCCATTGTTTTAAAAATTTAACTATATAAATAAATTCAGGAAAGTCCATTCTTTCATCACCATGCCAACAGGCAGCCTATCCTGGCATTTCATTTAATCAACCTGTGTGTCACTTAAACCCAATGACAGAGGATCTGAAAATAATCCAGAGAAAGATTCCTCTGAACCTGTGGAACTGCCCTTATTAAGTGCTATTTATTACCAGTTGAGCAAATAAAGTACAAGAAAATAATCCTTGGTTGCACTTAACAACTAGTATGACTCATCCTTAAATGGCAAGAATTAAAAAGTGATTCACATTAAAGTTCTTAACTAAGATTCTGCAGAGAATGTCCTTAAGCAGGCAGGCCTCAGAAGATGAGCTCTGACAGGATCCTTGAAACACACATACCCTGGTACAACCTATACAGTGCTTCCCAGACTGTCAGAACAAAATTCTCTAGCTGATTGAAACCACTCAGTGTGCTATCTCCTGTACAATCTTTAATTATTTAAATACTTTAAATAATATTTTTTCACCTTAATGGTAGAATGTTATATATTTCTTGTTGATCTTACTTTGTTCTAACTGAAAATAAAATAACTTGATTAAGTAAGGCTATACTTGAGGCAATATTCACACTAGTGCTCTAATTCCACTCTACAAAGCCAGTAGTACTAAATATATAAATATATATTAAATATATAAACATATGTAAACATACATTAAATATATAAAATAAATATAGTAAATATATAAAGTTTTTCACATTCATCAGATATAAGGTTAAGGTTAAGGGAGAAATGAAAATTAAATGTGAAGGAATAAATTTATCTCTCATTACAAATTGGAACTTTATCAAGAAAGAAAGGCATATATAAATGGAAATAAATACATTTATTTAAAGTATAATTTGGGTTTACAACAAACAGAATGTTATATGATGCATGTTGATAGTGAAATGGTTATATAGAGAACCAAATTACATAATTTTCTATTGCAGTTTTTTTGTATGTTTGAAAAGAATGACTAAAACCTATTCATTTGACAAAAATACATACTATAGTATAAGTAATTACAACTCTTATACTGTATATTAGATATCTGGATTTGTTTGTCCTACATATATACTTCTTTATATATTTTGACCAAATGTTAGAAACAAATTGGATACAGAATTATCAATTTCACATTTTTTGTTATTTTACATATTTTATATTTGGCATGCAACATTTTAAATCAGAAAATAATTAATGTGATATCTAAAGAGTCAAAAGCCCACCAACAATAAGTATCATGTTGACCATAAAGGGGTTATTTATATGAGAGGAGCCTAAACAGCAAGTGTAAATTCATCTTCAAATCTGGATTTTAAAGCAAAACAGTTCTAATTTCCTTTAAAAATCCATTAAGCACGATTTTAGGATTGTTTGTAACATGTAGATTCCTGGAGTTGGAAGCTCCTTCCTCCATGCTTTCCAATGCATCTCTTTAATCATCTGCCAATTTTTCCTATGTGTATGATTATCAAAACACCATATTTTACACATTAAATGTACAAAAAAATGCAAATTAAAAAATAATTACTAAGCAATAATTAGCCAATAAAATATTCTAACATTTTCTTGATCATCATGAACCTAACTTTTTTATTATGTGCTTTTAAAATGTCTATTGTGATAATTGTCACTTTCCAAAATGAATATAGTAAACTTTACACTGTGAAGTCTATGCAAAGGAAGCAGTTCAGCCCAGTGGCAGGTTTGAGTACAGGCTGCAGGTGTCTGGGAAGCATTGTGCACTTGCTGCACAGAAGTAGACAGCTGAATCTCCAAGTTGGGTGGCTGTGATGTTCAGGGAGAAGTGTTTGCCTCTCATATCGAACACAACAGTAAATCTTCGGACTTGATTCATCTCCTTGTTTGAACGAATGTCTATAATGTGCTGGAGACCTTTTCCAGTTTCTTGCTTATACCAAGAGAAGTAGTCCGAAGCACTGTCTGAATAAGTACAGTTGATAACAGCACTGTCTCCCTCCTGGACATTCAAGGTAGAAGGGTTTTGCTCCACCTTCTCTCCTTGGGTAACACCTATGCAGAAAGTAAAAGAAAAAAAGATAATATTATTATGTCATTACTCCAGAATTTTCCTTTTCTTCAAAGACTATGGAAAATCTGCATAAAGCCAGTCTTCCCAGATATCTAAAGAACCTCTGCTAATATACTCTATTTCCCCAAAATCCTCAACTCACAGTCCAGCTGCAGCCACAAGAACATGAATAAAGCAAAGGGAGATATCTTCATTGTCATTCCCAATTAAGATCAACCCAGACTTGCAATCTACCCAGGAGAGCTATTTCTGTTATCAGGTTGTTCCTTTTTTCTCTAACAATTTTAGTGGCTTTTCTTATTGTCTACCCAACCAATAAGAAAAAGGTCCTGCTTCTCCCCTAAGCCTATTCATTCAGAATCCCACTGCAATGACACCCCCACCCCCACCTATTCTGCACCAGCTGCAGTAGACTGCCACCTTGTGATCATGTTCCTAACTACTGAACTCTGGTTAAGTGATCTTTTTACTTTATCAGGGACTAAGAAAGATACATAGAAATAGAAATGGGTCAAAGTAGACCCTAGATTAGAGATTAGATTTACAGTAAATATATAAAGATCAAAGTTGATGGTTGTGCACACTAGTCATTGTTAATAAGCTGGAAATAGATGCTGTTGGTATTGATATGATGACTTAATAGGTTTGAAATCAAACAAAGAAACTGTAAGCCAAAGATCAGTGTCAAATAGACAGAACCACTGGATACTTGAAATGCACATTTTCTCAGACTCTGCTCCTCCAAGCCTGGTCTGGCCCATGACTCACCATTCCCAGAGAATGTGCAGTACCAAAAGTCAACGCATTGTATCTTCCTTTTGTAAAGATGCTTGTGATAAAACAGTAAAGATCAAATCTTAATGGTAAAGGAATAGGGGCATGAATTATTGAGTCATTAATACTCCAGAGAGTTTGACAGATAGATTGTGTTGAATTGCAATGAGAAATTTGATGTGCTTTAAGAAACTTTTTCCTATTTCTCATGACTTCTATTCTACAAAATCCTTAGAGAATGAGGAGATAGTCTCACAAAACATCAGACTACAGATTCAAAATATGTAACCACATGTAAGTCTATTCTTGATGTGATTTTATTTTCTGCTATCAACATGGAATATTGATAAGTAAATGCAATGACTATCTTATATCTACCCTGGAATTTCCTGTAAACTATGAGCCAACCCTCCTGAGGTTGAAGGTTGCCTTGACCATTGAATTTTCTCCCAGTTTTCACTACATTTTTCTTTTTTTTTTTCATTTCTCATCTACTTTATTTTTTTTAGTTGTAGTTGGACACAATACCTTTATTTTATTTATTTATTTTGTGTGGTGCTGAGGATCAAACCTAGGGCCAAGACCCCTTTCTTCGGATTTGTACTCATGCCTCTCCTTGGGTCACATAGAATAAATCTAACTTTTCATTCATATCTTGTGCTACTAAACATTTGAGGATACCTGTTATTATAAATTTCAACTTGATAAGTAAACATATATACATAAAATATTTCACACACTTCCCCACTCTGTTTCTTCTATTGTCCACCACTTCTGCGTAGGATAGAATTATTTTCTTCTTCTTTTTTTAGTACCAGGGATTGAACTCGGGGGCACTTGACCACTGAGCCAACCCCAGTCTTATTGTCTTATTTTGTATTTTAGAGACAGGGTCACACTGTGTTACTTAGCGCCTCGCTTTTGCTGAGGCTGGCTTTGAACTTGTGATCCTCCTGCCTCAGCCTCTTAAGCCACTGGTATTATAGGCATGTGCCACTGTGCCCAGCTAGAATACTTAAATTCTTCATTCATTGGACAAAATTCCCCTTTCTTACAGACAGATATTTTCCCTTGCAAGTTATGTAGTCCAGGAAATTATTTGGTTTTCATTTGTTTGTGTGTTTGTTTTGGCCACCTTCACATACTGTCAGTTGCAGGAGGACAATGTTGCCCTTAGGGTCTCAATTTCACTAACCATTTTTACTGACAATGCTTGAGTGATGCTGATGATGTTGGCATCCTTCCTTCAAGAGATGATCATCTGGGATAATGGATATACATTGCCACTTTAAGGAAAGACCTTAGAGATCATCCGGGTATTGAGATGATCTCAATCCCACAGCAGCCAGTGAGAGGGGGACTGATTTGCTGGTATAATAACTATTGCTTAACCTGAGACTCCTTTCCTACCTAAAATTTCAAACATTTTCACAAACTGTGACTTTCTATTCTGGCAGTCAAACTGCTTGGACCAAGACTTTGCTATCCAAACTGCAGAACTCAAAGTGGCTGGGCTTCTGTGAAAGCCATTGTCACTACTCATCAATCTTGTTCTACAGGAAGGAGGCAGGAAGATTCTCAGAGAGATTCAAGACGATGGGTTAGAGGAAGTCTGTTGCTTCATGGCACATGATTCAAGCAGTAGATGTTGTTTCTCAATAAGGAGGATGAAAGAAGGAATTTACTAAAATTAAATATTGGATAGTCAAAGTGTCTTAAAGACTCATAAATTCATGTGTATTAACAAAGAACAAGAAAGAGTACATTGGAGTCAATCCAGTTGCAGAAGTAGCAGAGGCACCAGTTCACCACAGAGGGGAGTACACTACAAACAGAGAAATACAATGGATAAATTTGGCATGGAAAAATCTGAGGTCAGAAAATCAGGCTGAACTTAGCTGATACAGAGCCTCACAGATATCTGGTGTTGAAAAGTGCTTTGTTTATCAAGTGGCAGACAGTGAGTGAGGCAAGAGTCATCTTGAGAGGATCACACTGCATCTTGCTGCTGTGGGAGCTCAGGAGATTATAGCAAACATTGCCATGCTGTCTTGGCAAGCATCTACCATGTAACCTAGGGTGTACCTAGCAGAATGTGAGTAAAACAGGAACACAGGATTGTACCCAAGGCTATTCAAGTTGAAATGTGGAGGGAAGTGTGACTTGCTTACCCTTTGGGTATAGCAATTCATGGGATCAGCTGAAGAGGCCCAGGAAACTAAAAAAGTTTGTTGTGAATACACTCAGGATCTATGCCTGGGAAGACAGTTGTCTTTGATAATGGAGTATGTAAGACAGGTGGAGAGTTGGTTCCCCTGCCCCATGGAGTTGATTTCTTGGGAGGTTCCTCAAATCTAGACTCCCAACAGGAATTTGCATCTGCCTATGTTGATTGAATATCTCCACAGTAGATATCACCCAACAAACTCCCTAAGGCCTGATGAGACATAAGCCCAGCTGCTGGAAATCCCATCTCAGAAGTCTGCAGCAGCCCCACCCTGGGAGTGGATCACTTTGATTCACACTCGAATTAACCAAACTTGAATTTCAGTGACAATTTAATACAAGGAATGGAAGAGACAAAAACCCAAAACTAATGACTAGGCCCCAAGTAGAAATGGTCAGGACTTCCTCAGATCACACCCATGGACATCCACTCCTACAGCAAAAATATAATTAACCCAAGGGCTGTGGATACCATCAGATCTGAATATGTATCACCCTAGGACACAATGGACTTATTCTGTAAACAGCAAGGCCCACAATTAGGAATGAAACACAAATCCAGAATGACAGATGCATAAAAACCCACACAGGAATATAAGAAATGCATAAAACTAAGCAACACAATGACTTCTAAAGTTTATAATTTACCATCAACTGACACCAGAGTTAATGAAGTGGATGAAATATCAGATAAATAATTCAAAATAATCATTGTAAAAATGATCAATGAATTCCAAGAGAACACAGAAAAACAATTGAAGTAATTAAGGAAGTCAGTACAAGATAAGAATGAGAAATTCAATAAGGAGATATACATATTGAAAAAAAAAAGAAATCTTGCAAACAAAAGTCACACTAAATCAAATAAAGTGTTTAGTTGAAAGTCTCTAATAAAGTAGACCATGCTGAAGACAGAATCTCAGAGTTGGAAGTTAAAATAGCTGGCCTTGAACATGCAAAAATTATTTTTTAAAAGAATGCATAATCATGACTAGAATATACTACAACTCTAGGACAACATTAAGAGACCAAATTTAAGAATCATTGAAATCAAACCGAGTTTTCAGATACAGGCTAATGACATAAATAAGTGCTTGTGGGAAATAACAAAAATGTTTCCAAACCTTGAGAATGAGAAGATCATTCACATACAGGAGGCATTCAAAACCCCAAGTAGACAACATCAAAAAAGAATCTGTTTTGATTGTGATTAATATATTTACCATAAAGAATGGGGATAGTATTTTCAAATCCTCAAAAGAAACACATCAGGTTGTGTTAAGAGGACAGCTCACCAGAATTACTTCTGGTTTCTTAGCACAAACTCTAAAATCCAGGAGAACTTGTAACAATATGTTCCAAGTCCTGAAAGAAAATAACTGTTTACCATAAAGAATGGGGATAGAATTTTCAAATCCTCAAAAGAAAAACATCAGGTTGTATTAAGAGGAAAGCTCACCAGAATTACTTCTGGTTTCTTAGCACAAACTCTAAAATCCAGGAGAACTTATAACAATGTGTTCCAAGTCCTGAAAGAAAATAACTGTCAACCAAGATTTCTATATTCAGCAAAGTTATCCTTCAGAAACAAAAAAGAAATTTTAAATCTTTCCAAGATAAGCAAAATATAAAGGAATTTACCAATATGATGCTGGCAATACAGAAAATATATTAAGAGATACTACACACAGAAGAAATAAAAAACAAACATGAGAGCTCACAAATGAACAAATCTAATTTGAAGAGGAGCGAAGCAGTTGAAAAAAAAGATAAAATTGAACAAATCAAAATGTCAAGAATGAGCAATTCACCTCTCTACAATAACATTAAATGTAAATGATCTCAACTCTTCAAAAGACATAGGCTGGTGGAATGTGTTTAGAAACAGGAGCAACTAAGTTATTTGCAAGAGACTCACCTTACATGCAGGACAGCCACAGGTTGAAAGCAAAAGGGAGAAAAATGCTATAACATGCAAATGGATCCCCAAAACAAACATAAGTAGCTAATCTCCTATCCAACAAAGCAGACTTCAGGACAAGATTAATCAAAAGATACAGGGTCAGTTTGTACTGGTAAAGGAAACAACCTAAGAACAATATATAATGACAGTAAATATTTATGCTCCAATTGCTTTGGCCCAAAATAGCCAAAGCAATCTTTAGGGTGAAAAATTGATGCAGGAGGCATCACAATACCAGATCTTAAGTTATACTACAGAGCTATAGTAACAAAAACAGCATGGCATTGACCCCAAAACAGACATGTAGACCAATGGTACAGAATAGAAGACACAGAGACACACTCACATAAATATAGTTATCTCATACTCGACAAAGTTGCTATAAACATGCATTGGAGAAGAGATAGCCTTTTCAACAAATGGTGCTAGGAAAACTGGA
The DNA here is from genome assembly GCA_025594165.1 of Tamias sibiricus. NCBI lineage: Eukaryota > Metazoa > Chordata > Mammalia > Rodentia > Sciuridae > Tamias > Tamias sibiricus. The sequence continues at coordinate 86,224,756 of CM046659.1, forward strand.
AATCCATATGCAATTGAATAAAATTAAATCCCTATCTCTCACCCTGCACAAAACTCAACTCGTAGTGGACCTAGGACCTACACATTAGACCAGAGACCCTATGTCTACTAGAAGAAAAATAGGCCTGAATCTCCATCATGTTGGCTTAAGAATTGATTTCCTCGACAAGATTCCTAAAGTGAAAGAAGTCAAATCAAGAATCAAGAAATGGCATCAAACTAAAAAGCTTCTTCACAGCAAAGGAAACAATCAAGAATGTGAAGAAAGAACATACAGAATGGGAGAAAATCTTGATCACCTGTATCTCAGATAAGGTGTTAATTTCCAGGATATACAAAGAACTCAAAAAAAAAAAAAAAAGTCAACAGAAAAATAAATAACTTAATCAATGAATGGGTAAAGGAAATGACAAACACTTCACAGAAAAAAAAAATATATGGATGGTCATAAAATAGGCTGGAGATATAGCTCAGTTGGTGAAGTGCTTGCCTCGCATGCACAAGGCCCTGGGTTCAATCCCCAGCACCACCAAAAATACACACACACACACACACACACACACACACACACAAATGTTCAACATCTCTAGCAATAAGAAAAATGAAAATTAAAACTACACTTAGATTCTAGTTCACTCAAGTCAGAATGGCAATTAACAAAGAATGTAAATTACAATAAATTTTGGCAGGGATATACAGAGAAAGGTATTCTTATACATTGTTGGTGGGACTGCAAACTGGTGTAACCACTCTGGAAAGCAGTATGGTGATTCCTTAGAAAACGTGGAATGAAAACACCAATCTGAAATTCTTTTCCACAATATAACATAAAAAGTGTATATTGAGAACTGGATGTGTGAGAAATGGAGTGGTACGAGAGGGAGAGAATGACCCTGAACCATGGCACTCCAAGAGCATTTTCACATTCACATGTAATCTATTGTGTCTTAGGTTACCCTGACCCTTCCTTGGGCCTCTTCAGAAGCAGAGACAAGATCCTCAGGATGGGTTTCAATTAATCCTGTACAACATCAATAATGAATGATGATTAGGAAGAGACTATGTCCACATAAAATGTAATAAAATGGAACTTTATTAAGTATAAAGAACATCACAGTCAGTGATACAGGGGTGGACTCCATGCCTGAGCCATGATTAAACAGGATGCTTCCTTCTGATTATTTCTTTCAATTATCTGCAATGTCATGTTGTTCTCATAGGAAACACACACAAACACTTGAAGAAGCTGGAAAACCCAGGAGAGATAGACATGTAACTTATACGTAAAGCATAAAACACTTTCTCAAATATCCTTATTGATTTCCAGCTTCAACCACCCTTCTAATTCAGCATAACTTTGGGGTTCAAGATTCTTTACCGGGGATGGCTATGATTTTGTAAAACTTTGTGCAAAATGAAAATTTGTGATACCTTGTTTAAAAAGCAGAAAAAAAGCTGCTATGAAATAATATAAAAGTCTCTCTACAAAATATTATATTACTTATAAAACACAATAAGATTTATAATTATATATAACTAACAAAACAAACTTAATTTAGCATCATGAGTTTACATAAAAATAAGTAATATTTCTTTGTGAATATGATATCTTGATTAACATAAAATTTTTCTGCCTTCTTCTAATGTAATTTAAGTTACAAGATTTCCAAAACTTATTCTTTTTTTAAAAAATATTTATATATTCTTTTTAGTTATATATGACAGTAGAATATATTTTGACATATCATACATATATGGAATATAATGTCCAAATTTTTGGTTGTTTACCTGATGTGGAGTTACACTGGCCATGTATTCATATGAACATAGGAAAGTTATGTCCAATGCATTCTACTGTCTTTAGCATTCCCATCCCTCTTCCCTTCACCCAATCCATCTTGTCCAATCCAGTGAACCTTCACTCCTCCCTCCCCACACACACACATCTATTGTGAGTCAGCATCCACATATCAGAGAGAACATTCAGCCTTTCCTTTTTTTGGATTATCTTATTTTTCTTAGCATGATAGTCTCCAGTTCCATCCATTTACTGGCAAATTCCATATTTTCATTCTTCTTTATGGCTGAATAATATTCCATTGTGTATATGTAACACATTTTCTTTATCTATTCATCTGTTGAAGGGCATCTAGGTTGGTGTTATAATTTAGCTTTTGTGAATTTAACTGTTATAAACATTGATATGGCTGCATCACTATAGCATGCTGATTTTAAATCTTTCAAGTATATGTTGAGGAGTGGGATAGCTAGGGAAAATGTTGGTTCCATTCCAAGTTTCTGAGTAATATCCACACTGTTGTCCAAAGTGGTTGAACAAATTTGCAGTTCCACCAGCAATGTATAAGTGTACCTTTTCCCCCACATCCTCACCACCATTTACTGTTACTTGTATTCTTGATAATTGCCATTCTGACTGGAGTGAGAAGGAATTTCTGTGTAGTTTTAATTCACATTTCTCTAATTGCTAAAGATGTTGAACATTTTTTTCATATATTTGTTGACAGATCATGTTTCTTATTCTGTGAAGTATCTGATCAGTTCCTTTGCCCATTTAATGATTTTTTTTTTTGGTGTTAAGTTTTTTAGTTCTTTATATATCCTGGAGATTAATGCTCTACATAAGGTGCATATGGTTAAGATTTTCTCCCATTCCATAGGCTCTCTCTTCACATTCTTGATTGTTTCCTTTGCTATGAAGAAACTTTTTATTTTGATACCAGCTCATTTATTGTTTTTTGGTTTGACTTCTTGCACTTTAGGAATCTTGTCGAGGAAATCAATTCTTAAGCCAACATGATGGAGATTCAGGCCTATTTTTCTTCTAGTAGACATAGAGTCTCTGGTCTAATGTGTAGGTCCTTGATCCACTTTGAGTTGAGTTTTGTGCAGGAGGAGGGATGGGGTCTAATTTCATTTTGTTACACATGGATTTCCAGTTTTCTTAGCACCATTTGTTGAAGAGGCTATTTTTTCTCCAATGTATGTATATGGCACCTTTGTCTAGTATGAAATAAGTGTTATTTATGTGGGTGTGTCTCTATGTCTTCTATTCTGTACCATTGGTCTACTTGTCTATTTTGATGTCACTACCATGTCATTTTTGTTACTGTTGCTCTGTAGTATAATTTAAGGTCTGGTATTGTGATGCCTCCTGCTTCACATTGCTCACTGAAGATTGCTTTGGCTATTCTGGGCCTCTTATTTTTCCAAATAAATTTCATGATGTCTTTTTCTATTTCTATGAAGAAAGTCATCAGGACCTTAATAGAAATTGTGTTAAGTCTGTATAGCACTTTTGGTAGTATGGTGATTTTGACAATATTAATACTGCCTTCTATCCAAGAACATGGGAGATCTTTCAATCTTCTAAGGATTTTTTTCAATTTCTTTCATTCAAATTCTGTAGTTTTCACTGTGCAGTTCTTTCACTCTTTTGTTAAATTGATTCCCAGATATTTTTTTCTAAAACTTATTCTTTTAACAACTTCATTTTGGAGAAATATAATTGCAGGTGATGACAGATGCTTTTGATAATTGCACAATTAGAAACTAAGCCAGGCATAGTGATGCAGACTTGTAATCCCAGCTCCTTGGGAGGCTGAGGAAGGAGGATCACAAGTTCGAGGCCAGCCTCAGCAATTTAGTAAGTCCCTATGCGACTTGAAATCCTGTCTCAAAAATAAAAAAAAAATTTAAAAAATAGAAAAGCTTGGAAAATAGCTCAGTTGTAAAGTGCCCTTGGGTTCAATCCACAGTATACACATACAAAAAAAAAATTGCAAACTAAATTTTTTATAATTTCTAATTTGGAGGATGATGCAAAAGATACTGGAGTTCTTAAAAGTGTTTTTAGTAACTCTAGGTTTGATGTTTCTCTGGGAACAATTTTTCTAAGATTAATTAACTTCTCATGAAAATCATTTTCATGTAAGTCTGAAATTAATTTTAAATGTAAATTTGTACCAAAGCATTTTAAGGTTTCCATTGATATTTTCTGTGACTTGTGGAAATCTAATAAACTGACAGAGGCTTCGTGATTATATATAATTCAGAATGCATGCTTACTTATGCATCTCTTTGTTATGTTTGCAATTGAAAGGAAATTAATTTTAAAATTCTCTTTTGAGAAAACACTTAGATTATTCAAAACTACACATGAGATTGATGTTCTTCTACATCAAGCTACTTTCTTTATACTTTATTTCCATTTCTAAGCCTGTGGATATTCACTGTGGAATATGGCATCAGTTTTCAAAACTGGAGTTGTTAAACTTTTCAAAGGATTTGAACAATTCCTTAAAATGCTTCATTGAAATATCCATGTGTAACTTTTCCTTCTGTAAAAATTTACTAACAATGTTGTTTACGACCACAGAGCCCCAGAGAGCTTCCAGTGTGCACTTGGACGAAATAACTGCCAGTTCATAGACAACTGCCCACTGTGCTCTTGAACTTGAGCTTGCATGTGCTCCTGTCCCAAGCCATTGTATCTCTCCTCTGCTCAGGCACATGTTTCAGCCTCTCATCAGACTTCACTTAAAAAACACAAATTCAAAGACAAAGTTATTAAGACTCTCAAGACAATAGTAGCACAATGTTAAATCAGTAATCCACATTTTCTGGGTCCCAAGTCCTATGAAACTGTACACATCACATCCCAGGAAGCTGGTCTTGCTCCCAGCTTCACTGAAATACCTATGAGTCTCTTTTTAACCTCAGGGTCTCACGGCTTCCTAGGTTATTCCTCAGATTAACATAAAATACCTTGGCAAAGTTGAAATTCCATTTACATTGCAATTGATCCACATGCAGCTTAAAATTTTTATTTGGTCGTGAGAAGTTTTAGTGTGTGGCTACAGCAAATATAGGCTTTTGGGGGTATGCTGGAAGATTTCTGCTTCCTTTCCCAAACTTGAAATGATGTAAGAAAACATGGGTAATAGATCCCTTCAAAGGAAGAGCAATGGCTTTAATGTAACAAACGGAAAAGTTTAATGGTCTCTTAAAGAGTTGCATTTAGAAAAGAATAAGATGTATATTTTTGTCATCTAAATTGTACAGTATAAATTGTAAACATTTATCAACATATATCACTTGCCCTTGAGAGTCCTCTACATTGGCTGACTCAGAGCACAAGCTCTGTAGTCAGAATGCTGAGTGAATCCCACCCATCTGCACTAGGTGGTGACCTTATGCATGACCATATGAGTGCAGGGAATCAATCACTCTGCAATCCTCAGTTAATTTGTGTGCAAAGTGAAGACAAATTGTCAATACTTACATCATTTATGTATTTACCTAGAGAGAGTGTCATATTTTTTCAGTTCTTTTCTTAGAAAACTGGATAATCTGCACCTATCTGGAATACTAGGTCATCCTTTTCCTATTTGTTGACAATCATAGTTTTTCAAGTATTTTTCATCACATTATTTAAATGTTATTTATAAGCTCTGCAAGGGGATCTCTTTTAACAGTATTTGGGGCCCTCACATTCTTATCAGTGGCTCTAATGGATCCTTATTACAATTTTCTTGAAAAGGGCTTGTGGGAAGAAAAGGGTCCAATCCAAGTGGGATGATAGTGCTGAGAAGTTCTCTTGTTAGCAGAGGTTACAGTGCTACAATGTGAATCAGGACACCCATAGCTGTGCAGAGGCTGCTGTGCAAGTCCTCCTTGAGGCAGAGTCTGTGGCTGCAGGTGCAGCTCCAGTTTGATGACAGGACGCAGGTCCCCTGGGACTACTGTGTCTCTGCTGCACAGAGGTAGGTGCCTGAGTCTTCCAGCTGGGAGGTGGAGATGTGCAGGGTGCTGTAGCGCTCCTTAATATCCACTGTTGCCTTTAACCTTCCCTCCTGCTTTGTCCCTGAAGTCAGGAAAAATAGACTGACTAGGCCGCTCCCAGGATTCTGTTGGAACCACTGCACTCTGTAAATGTTGGTGGGAAAATTGCAGGTCAAAGTAGTGCTAGTTCCCTCCTGGAGCCTCAGAGCTGAAGGACTCTGCTCCACCTGCTGCCCTTTCACCCCTGCTTGGAAAGAGAAAAGCAAACACAGATGATGTCACTGGGGAATCCATGATCAGTTTAAAAACCTGTAGAATATCCCAGGAAACACCCCTGAGGATGGAGGACAGGGAGGGCGCTTGGTGCCAGCTCTCCCCTGCCCTCCCTCACACTGTCAGCCCTACAACACCCACAGCCCCATCTGGGATGAACCTGACTCACAGCAAAGCTGCACCCACAGAAGCCCCAGCAGAGCCCCCAGTCTCCTCTGCATGGCTACTGGCCTGGTTGCTGGGGTCTTCTCCCTGCTCTGCAGGTGCCAGGTCTTGAGCCAGACAAGCTTGTTCTTCCAGGCAACAGGTTTCACCTGACTCACTGAGCACCAGTCACATCTGAGCCCTGTCCTTCCCCCTAACAGGGAGCTCCACCCCCAGTGGCCTAGGGAGACAGCAGTGGTGGCTCCAGAATTATGTGAGGACAGTGCAGGGAGTAGGGGGTAATGTTTCTGGTGGATGGAAACAAAGGTAGAGTTTGTTTTTCTTAAAAATCTGATGTAAGAGAAGTGTGTTAGAGGAAAATATGTGAGAAAGGTAGATCAAACTTTAGGGAAGGAACAATGTCTCAACTGAGTAAAGTAGGGCCTTGAAGAATCACAGGACATGTAAGCCCACTTCCCATGTTAAGTAGGTTGGAAGAGAACTTGAGAAATCATTTATATGAATGCCCAAATAAAAGTAAACCATTTGATAGCATGCAGTGTGTGTTAAGAAGTAAAAACAATTGCTTAAAACTAGCTGATAAACATCTGCATTAAAAAAATATTTCCAAGAAAATTTCATTGGCTCAAAGGAAAATATGACGTACATAACAATATTCGCCCAGATTTATTTTTTCTCTTTCCTTCCTCTGTCCACCCCTCTCCCTATACATCCTGCAGGCCCACACAGCACACCAATCAGGACACACACTGCTAATCAAGTCAAATAATGGTTTTTTTTTTTTCCTCTTCTTCTAATTTTGTTCTTTATTTTTCATCTCTTCTTCTCATCCATTTATTCTTGTTCCTTCTAGTCTCAGGGAAGGTATATGAAAATATTGGAAATCAAAAGTCCTGCAAAGATTTCTATGTCAGCGTATTTGGGAAATTTTTGTAATAAAACAAAAAATTGAAAATATGTAATGGAACTATTTTCTATTAAACATATTTCAGGTAAAATTTCAATTTCCTGACATCTGTCAGAGAATCATCCTCTTAATGGATTTACAGACATAAGGGCTCCAGTGAACATAGATTAGGCTCCAACCTTCTAAGGTTTTATGTAGAATGGCAGAGCTGAAGGCCTGTGATGAACTTAGATCAACATCCCCCGTCCACTTGCTGTCTCTCCTCTAACCTGCTCACATGTTCTCTGGTCTCTTTAACTGTTAACTGTCCTGGATCTTAGAAAATGAGTCATTCCTGTTGTAGTCTGGGGTGCCCCCTGGTGGACTGAAACTATCAACAAAGGCCAACCAAGACTACAAAGTCCTCAGGAGTCACTAAACTGAGCCCCACTCACCTCATGCTTTCTACTGCAGGAAAAGCAAACAATTTGAGGGGGGTGGGGGGAAACAAAAAGACTGCCTAGATTCAAGAGGGGTTAAAAATGAATCACATTTAGGGCTTTGGGTGTAGCTCAGTGGTAGAGCACACATGACATGAGGCTCTGGCCTAGATCCCTAGTACCACAAAGAAGACCAGGGACACTTTAAAATCACATTTTATGGATGTTATATTTTGAAATAAATTAGCAGTTGTCACCATGTGCTGTTAACTAGATTTTCTCTAATTTAGTCGCAAATAAATTATTAAACATTTATTCAAGTTTTATTGGGAGTGTAAAAGAAAGATATATAAGAGGGGAGAAAATATTAGATTGTAGTCTAGTGAGGAAGACAAAAATACACATATCTGTAACTAGAAACAAGGAGTGGGACCTTTAGATGAGCATAAAGCAAAGCTGTGTGACCCCAGAATCAGGAGAGCATTTGTACATGGGATGCACAGACAAAAACCTTCTGAAGAAGATGAACACTTTCCCCCCTCCTCTTTGTGTGAGAAGGATAGACAAGAACATGGATAACTCTTTATGATGGATTTTGTGATGTTTTATTAAATTTAATATATGAGCCGGGTGTGGTGGCGCACACCTGTAATCCCAGCACTTTGGGAGGCTGAGGCAGGAGGATCGGGAGTTCAAAGCCAGCCTCAGCAATGGTGAGGCACTTAGCAACTCAGTGAGACCCTGTCTCTAATAAAATACAAAAAAGGGCTGGGGATGTGGCCCAGTGGTCGAGTGCCCCTGAGTTCAATCCCCGGTACCCCCCCAAAAAAAATTAATATATGAAAAACAAATATATGAATTATTGAAAATAATAAAACACTACATATAGACTAAAATAAAATGACATAAAATGCCATTTGGCTTTCCCTTCCAATTCTCGACCTTTCACTGGTCATTTCCCTGTTTCGTCATCTTCTCAATTTGAAGGTGAAGCTCTCAGGTGTTTTACTATAAATTTATAAGCACAGTCCAAATATGTTAAACAGCAGAAACTATGTAGTATTTCATTTATAGTTTTAATTTGATACAGAATGATGGGTATTGTGCATACCTTTCTGTACCTTGTTTTATGAGCTCAATAATAAATCTTGTAGGTCTTACTACATTAGCATAGGTAGATTCTACTGCTGCCTTGCACCATATAATGGCATGTTTAGTTTACACAGCCCTTCCTCTGTTGATGAATACTTACAGTGTTGTTGGACATTTACTTGGTACTTTAATAGATTGATTATATATATATATATATATATATATATATATATATATATATATATATATCCCCAGTAAACAGGTCAATTAATAAATTTTTAAATTTTATAATAAAGTAAATCAACTTTAATAATAATAATAATAATAATAAATTTTAAAAATAAAGCAAGTAATCAAGCTTATTGATATACAAGATTGTAGGAGCAGGCACTATCATTCACTCACTGCTTTGGGGTGGTTGACTCATGTATTTTAAATTTACCTAGCCTAAATACTACCTTATATATGTTTTCATACAATTATTTTGTCTTTTTTTCATTTCATCAGAGGGTCTCCTTAATGTACCTTCAAACCCTGTGACTAATCTGAAGGTTTGTCAGAAGATGAGCAAATATATAAGGTAGTCCATAAACATTATTTTTTACCTTTTTTTGTTTGGAAATATTGTTTCACTATAGTTTTCTGCTCTTTTGCTGAGAAGACCATTGATGTTGGGATTTTATGCTCACCAGAAGTTTAGGGGATTTTCTTCCTTTCCCGTGTAATGAAATTTTATGTATGACCTGAGTACTTGGATTCCCTTTCAGTCTGGAAACAAATACCATACAGTGCTGAGAAATCTTAAGTAAATGTCATCTTCTTCCAGAATTCACAGTTAAATTTGTTGTTACGTCCAATTTCTGGGCCTGACAGAATATTCCAGCACTAACTAGGAGGTATCTCCCTGAATTCCCCTTCTGCAAGCTTTGGTCTCACATTTCTCAAGTCTTTGTAGACTGTTATATTTTGATGTCTCTTTTCCACCTTTTCATGTGTTATTGGTATTTCATCTGCTATCTCCTTTTTTTCCATTGTTTTTCTGTATATGGAATTTTGCCATTTTAAATATCCTCTTTTTGAGGTAGCAGAGGGAACAGAAGTAAATGTACAAGTTCAACTGTATTGTTTTGCAAAAGTCAGAAACTGTGTTATATACCCATTTGAATTATTTGAATTTTTTCTATGAATATAAATTTGTTGGCTTACACTAGTAGTTATGAACTCAACTAATTAATATGGCATAGACATTGTCTTCTGGAAAAAATAGAATGATAATAGAGAAGACTAAGAAATGACAATCATGGAAAATTAAAGATTTATGGGCAAGGTCTCTTCAATGACAATGACAGCATCAGTAATTTCCATCGCAGCACTCCCATGCAGGCTCTGAGACAGAGAATCATACACACCATCTCCTCACTCTCACTTTTTGCACTCAAAGACCCTTCTCACAAATATGTACTTTTTATGGGCCAATAAACTGATATACATTAGGTGACTACAATAGATAAGACAAAAGAAAATTTCAATATTTACAAAGAAAACAATTTACCTATAATTAAACCTGTTCACATAAAAAGCAACTTGTCATAGCAACAGCCCTCAGCACTACACCTGGAATTTTAAGACAAGACTCCAGAAACTCTAATTACCTTTTTTTGTTTGGAAATATTGTTCCACTATAGTTTTCTGCTCTTTTGCTGAGAAGACCATGGATGTTGGGATTTTATGCTCACCAGAAGCCCCTTTCCTCCGATTTGTCCTCACTACTCCCCTGGAATCACAGAGAGTAAATATAACACATCTCATGCCATTAAAGATTTAAGGACACCTGTGATGATAATGTCCAACCTGAAAAATAAGTGTGTGTGTGTGTGTGTGTGTGTGTGTGTGTGTGTGTAAAATGTTTACATATATATCACATTCCTCCATTCTAAGCTTCTTCTATTACTTGCCTATTCTGCATATAATAGAATTCTCAAATTTTCACTGGACAAAATTCCCTATTCTTGGATACAGATACTTTGGGTCAATGTTTGCCTTTTTGAGTTGTGGCATCCAGAAAAAAAAAAAAAAAAAGATTTTCAGCCACCTTCAGGGACTCTCAGCTGCAGGAGGACAATGTTGTTCTTAGTGTCTTAATTTCAGTGATCATTCTTACTGACAATGCACAAGTGATACTGATGATGTTGGTATCCTTCCTTCAGGGGTGCCTTCCTGGGCTAATGAATATATATTGATACTTTTAGTGAAGGCCTTAGAGATGATCTGTGTGTTGAAGATGGCCTGACACTTATATCTCACTCCAACAGCAGCAGTGAGTGGTGCACTGATTTGTTAGTAGAATAACAACAAAACAAGAATAAAAAACAATACAAGAGAACAATGCAAGAATAAGTTGCTTCTTTGAAAAAGTAAACAAGATTGATTAACCCTTAGCCAAACCAGGTGAAAGAGAGAGATAGCAGACCCCAAACCAACAAAATTGAAAACAAAACTTTGTGAACTATGCTTATGCAATTTATTTCATTAGATTTTCAAAATTCCTTTTCTCAGCAACTTCATTTTCAAGCACTATAATTGAAAGTGATGTCAAGAACTTGTACTCAATGCAAGACTATGAACTCAATTTTTGATAAGTTCTGTTTGAGGTGAATTATTCAACAGATACAGAAGTTCTTAAATATGCTAGAAAAATATTATTTCATAGCTTAGTTAGAAATATAACTTTTATTAAATCTAGGGTTGAAGTTTCTAGGGAATCAATTATTGTAACATGAATTACTTTCTTCTTCTTCTTTTTTTTTTTTTTTTTTTTTTTTTTTGTACCAGGGATTGAACTCAGGGGCACTCAACCACTGGGCCACATCCCCAGCACTTTTGTGTGTGTGTGTGTGTATTTTATTAGAAACAAGGTCTCACTGAGTTTCTAAGTGCCTTGCCATTGCTGAGGCTGTCTTTGAACTCAGGATCCTCCTGCCTCAGCCTCCTAAGTGCTAGGATTATAGGCAGGCACCACCACGCCCTGCATGAATTACCTTCTTTTACAAATCAATTTCCTGTGAGTATGACTTTAATTTTAAATGTAAATAAATACATCAAAATTTTAATAGTTGCACAGATATTTTCTATAACTGGTAGATATCTGATAACTCGATAGAGGCTCCACAATTTGTATACAATTCAAAATGCTTATTCATGCATCCTGATGTTGTATTTTCAATTATAAGAAACATTAATTTTAAAATTATCTTTCTTAGAAAAACTAAGTTCCTTCAAAACTTTACACATAAATAGCATTCTACTTCATCATCCTACTGTCTTTTCATAAGATTCCTATATCTGATCAGGAAAACAATCCCATCCACAGTAGCCTCAACAAAAATAAAATATCTGAGAATAAATCTACCCAAAGAGGTGAGAGAACTTGACAATGAAAACTATAGAAATCTAAATAAAGAAACTGAACAAGACACTAGAAGATGGAAAGAATTCCCATGTTCATGGATAAGCAGAAATAATACTGTCAGAATGAGGATGATGCAATCAAACACAATATATAGAAAAGCAATATAATCCCCACTAAATACTAAGGGCATTCATCCCAGAATTTAGAAAAAATTGTCCTAAAATTCATATGTAAGAGTAAGAGATCCACAGTAGCCAAGTGAGAAAAGGGAAAAAAAAGCAATGCTGGAGGCATCACAATACCTGACCTCAAATTATACTAAAGAGTTATAGTAACACAAACTGCATGGTACTGGCATAAAACAAGATGCATAGACCAATGAAAAAGACTAGAGACACAGAAAAGACCACACAGATACAATCATCTGATCCTTGACAAATATACTAAAAACTATATGAAATATATGTTGCAGAAAATGTAGCCTTTTTAACAAATGATGATGGAAAACTGGATATCCATGTGTAGAAGAATAAGGTTAGATCCCTATGTCTCACCCTACCAAAAAACAAAAAAAAAAATCCTTAAAATGTGACAAGCGAGGAATTGAACCAGAAAATATGCAACTCCTGGAAGAAAACATAGGGTCAACATACAAGTGCAGGCAATGATATTCACAAAGGATTCCTAAAGCTCAGGAAATAATATCAAGATTAAATAAATGGGATGACATCACTTTAAAAAAAAAAAAACACTTGCAACAATTTAAATTAATAAGGAAAGGAGAGAGAACCTACAGAATGGGAGAAAATCTTTACTAGCTACTCTTCTGACAAAGAACTAATATGCAAAACATGAAGAACTCAGAAAATTTAACAACAAAAAGTGAATAAATAACCCTTTTAATAAATGGACAAATGAATTAAACAAGCACATCTCCAAAGAAATGCAAATGACCAATAAATACATTAAAAATTCTGCAACACCCATAGCAATCAGAAAAATGCAAATCAAAACTGCACTGAGAATTCATCTCACCCCAGTTAGAATGGCTACCATCAAGAATACAAACAATAATAAATGTTGGAGAAGATATGGAGAATAAGGAACATTGTTGGTGGGAACACAAATTAGTACAACCATCTTAGAAGCCAGTATAGAGATCACACAAAAGACCAAAAAGGATGAAACCAACATATGACCCAGCTGTACCACACCTGGGCATTTATTCTAAAGAATTAAAGACATCTCACTATAGCAATACACACATACCCATGTTTATAGCAGCACAATTTACAATAGCCAAAGTATGGAACCACCAAGGTGTTTATCAGTGGATGAATAGATAAAGAAAAAATGGTATATATACACACTGAATTTTTATAAGGCCATAAAGGGGAATGAAAGAAGTTGAGAACATTAGGTTAGGTGAAATAAGCCAAATACAGAGTCAAGGGTCCTATGTTTTCTCTCACATGTAGAAGCTACAGAAGAAAAGTAAAAGAAAGGTTGAGGTGGATATCTTATTAAAATTGAAGGGACATCAGTAGAAGAAAGAGACCAGAGGGAGGGAGGGGGAGAGGGAAAGGGAAAATGTTATGGAATGACAATGGCCAAATTATATTGTTATATTGTGTGCATGAATAAATATGTAACAAGAAATCCACCATTAATGTATAACTATAATGCAATAATGACAAATGGAAAGAATTTTAAAAAGAGATACCACAAAAAATAAAAAATTAAATTAAATTGCATTATATAAACAATAGTACAATGGCATGAATAGGAATGAAAAATGAAAAGTTATTCCTCAATGCTACCACTCCATCATTTTCTATTTTCTTTATATTTCCTCGCAGACCTTTCCACAGAAATCTTTGACAGGGTTATGTGTAGAGACATATGAAAATTTCAGTATGTGACAATTTTTCTATAACAGTGACCATTTGATATGTTTTAATCTAATGTTTTCAGCTTTAATTCAGCAATTAGTAATAATATTGTCCTCGCTGTTATGCAGATTTTATACTTGCTATGTTAATATCTGTTATATTCTATCAAGTAATAATAATAACAGGCATTCCTATTTCTAAGCCTATGCATAATCACCCTCCTATATGGCAGAGTTTTCAAAACCAGACTTTATAAACTTTTCAAAGGATTCTAATCACTTCAAAATGCTTTGTTGCAATATCCATGCATAGCCATTCATTTTCTAAAAATTTACTAGCAACATCGATTGCTACCCACAGACATCAGGAGCACCTGGAATGCACCTGCTCTTGGGGAATAGGCTAGACCACCAGCTCAGCTCATAGGCTGCCCACTGTGCCCTTGAACCAGAGGTCACATGTTATTTTTCTGATTCCTTATATGTTTCCTGTGCTCATGCACATGCTCCATTTTCTTATCATTCACTTACAAAACGTAAGTTCAAACACAAAATTATCAAAACTTTCAAAATAGCAACAACACAATATTATGTCAAGCTCCAGACCCTTTCTGAGTGCCAGGCCCTGAGAAACTGCATAGGTCACATTCCCAGGAACCTGGTCCTGCTCCCAGTTTCACTGGAGTTGCCCAGATGTGAGGACATGGACTCACTTCTTCCTAGGCCATCCCTTACATTTACATAAAGAGCTTGCAATGCTGAGAATCTATTTACATTGCAATTAATCCACATGGAGGGTTAAACTTTGTGTTTGTTTGTGAGAAGTCTGGGTAGGTGGCTACAGAAGACAAAGATTTTTTTTTTTTGGGGGGAGTAATACTGGAAAGATTTCTACTCACTTCCCAGACCCTAAATGATGTTAGAAAATCATGAGTAATAGATTCATTCAAAATGGAAAGAAGTGCAATGGATTTCCATGTAACAAAATTAAACATTAATGAGCATTTACTTAAATGGTGCTATTTGTAAATAACTAAATGGATATTTTTATCACTGATGCATGTGAACACATTGTAGAACTCTATCCACAGATATCTTTTGCATTCAGGAGTCTTCTGCCCTGGCTAGCTCAGAGCACAAACTCTAATCAGATTTCCTGAGTGGGAATCCCACCCAAGATTCACTAGATTGTAACCATGTGAGCTCAAACAAGTCACCTTTCCACTATAATCCTGACCCTCAAATACAAGAAGGAACTTTTCAGAGGTTACAGGAGTAAAATATCTGAATACAAGCACTACATATGTACAAGATACCTAATGTCACATCATATTTTCCTTTTTGTTGGAAACTGAACAATCTTCTGGAATACTGGGCCATCTCTTCTCTTTTCTTGACACTCATATATTTTTCATGCATTTTCCATCACATTAACTTAGATGTTGTTTAGAAGCTCAGCCAGGGAATCTGTTTATTGTTGTTGTTGACACAAATGGAGCACAACTTTTCATTTCTCTGCTTGTACATGATGTAGAGTCACACCATTTGTGCAATGATACCTGTACATAGGGTAATAATGTCCACCTCATTCAACCGTTTCCCTCCACACACCCATTCCCTTCCCGCTCCCTCCCCTCTGCCCAATCCACAGTTCCTCTATTCTTCCCTTGTCCCCCACCTCCATTATGTATCAGCATCCACTAATCAGAGAAAACATTTGGCCTTTTTGATTTCTTGTAATTGGCTTACTTTGCTTAGTATGGTATTTTCCAACTCCATCCATTTACCTACAAATGCCATAATGTTATTCTTCTTTAAGGCTGAGTAATATTCCACTGTGTATATATACCATAGTTCCTTTATTCTTTTCTTTTTTGGGGGAGAGGGGGTACCCGGGATTGAACTCAGGGGCACTCAACCACTGAGCCACATCCCCAGCCATATTTTGTATTTTACTTAGAGACAGGGTCTCCCTGAGTTGCTTAGCAGCTCGCTAACTTGCCAAGGCTAGCTTTGAACTTCTGATCCTCCTGCCTCAGCCTTCTGAGCTTCTGGGATTATGGGTGTGCACCACTGTGCCATGGCTCTACAGTCTCTTTATCCATTCATCTTTTGAAGGGCATCTAGTTTGGCTCCACAGTTTAGCTATTATGAATTGAGTTTCTATGAACATTAAGATGGCTGCATTACCGTAGTAATGATTTTAACTCCTTTGGGTATAGATCAATGATTGTGATAGTGGGTCAAATGGTGGTTCCATTCCAAGTTTTCTAAGGAATCTCCACACTGCTTTCCAAAGTGCTTACACCAATATACAATCCCACCAGAAAAAAAGACAGCCTCTTCAACAAATGGTATAGGGAAAACATGAAATCCATATCCAGTAAAATGAAATTAAACCTCTGTCTCTCACCCTTCACAAAACTCAACTCAAAGTGGATCAAAAACCTAGGAATTAGACCAGAGATTCTTTACCTAATAGAAGAAAAAGAAGGCCCAAATCTTCATGTCAGCTTTGGACCTGACTTCCTTAACAAGACTCCTAATCACAAGAAATAAAATCAAGAATCAATAAATGGGAGGGATTTCAAACTAAAAAGCTTCTTAGCAGCAAAGGAAACAATCAATAATGTGAAGAGAGAGCCTAAAGAATGGGAGAAAATCTTTACCACATACACATCAGATACAGCACTAATCTCCAGGATATATAAATGACTGAAAAAAACTTAAAACCTACCCAAAAAAATAACCTAATTAATAAATGGGTAACGAAAGGAGCAGACACTTCACAGAAAAGATATGCAATTGATCAACAAACATATGAAAAACTGTTCAATATGTCTAGCAATTAGAGAAATGTACATCAAAAATACTATAAGATTTCATCTCAATTTAGTCAGAATGGCAATTATCAAGAATTCAAGCAACAATAAGTGCTGTTGAGGGAAAAGGGGATCTGTTTTAACAGTATTTGGGGCACTGATATCCTTATCAGTTCCTCCAGTGCTTCTTTATTACAAATTTTTCCTGAAAAGGGTTTCTGTGAGGACAAGGGTTCAACACAAGTGGAATGACAGTAATGAGAAGTCTCCTTGTAGCAGAAGTGACAGTGCTACAACCTGAATCAGAACACTCATAGCTGTGCAGAGGCTGCTGTGCAAGTCCTCCCTGAGGCAGAGGCTGTGGCTGCAAGTGCAGCTTCAGTTTGATGACAGTCTGCAGGTCCCCTGGGACTACTGTGCCTCTGCTGCACAGAGGTAGGTGCCTGAGTCTTCCAGCTGGGAGGTGGAGATGTGCAGGGTGCTGTAGCGCTCCTGAAAGTTCAGTGTTCCCTTTAACCTCCCCTCCTGCTTTGTCCCTGAAGTCAGGTAAAACAGACTGATGTGGCTGCCCCCAGGATTCTGTCGGAACCACTGCACATTTCTCATGGTGGAGGAAAAGCTGCACCTGAGAGTAGTGCTGGTTCCCTCCTGGAGCCTCAGGTCTGAAGGACTCTGCTCCACCTGCTGCCCTTTCACCCCTGCTTGGAAAGAGAAAAGCAAACAGAGATGATGTCACTGGGGAAGCAATGATCAGTTTACAAAACTGTAGAATATCCCAGGAAACACCCTTAAGGATGGAGGACAGGGTGGGGCTTGGTGCCAGCTCTCCCTGACCTCCCTCACACTGACAGTCCTACAACACCCCCAACCCCATCTGGGAGGAACCCGACTCATAGCAAAGCTGCACCCACAGAAGCCCCAGCAGAGCCCCCAGTCTCCTCTGCATGGCTGCTGGCCTGGTTGCTGGGGTCTTCTCCCTGCTCTGCAGGTGTCAGGTCTTGGGCCAGACAAGCTTGTTCTTCCAGGCAACAGGTTCCCCCTGACTCACTGAGCACCAGTCACATCTGAGCCCTGTCCTTCCCCCTAACAGGAAGCTCCACCCCCAGTGGCCCAGGGAGACATCAGTGGTGGCTCCAGAATTATGTAAGGACAGTGTAGGGGAAAGGGGGCCATGTTTCCAATGAATGAAGATAATTTTTTTTTTTCTTTAACAGCCGATGTGAGAGAAGTTTGTGGGAAATGTATGAAGAAAAACAGCAACACTTTAGGGAACAACGTAAGTCTCAACTGGATTACATAGAACCTTGAAGAATCACAAGAAGAGTAAGCCCATTTTGGTTAACAGGGAATTTGAGAAATCAATTATATGAAAATTCTGATCATGGAAACTATCTGATAGCATGCAATGAGCATTAAGAAATAGAAACCATTTCCTGAAATTCAGATCTCTGTCTACATTGAGAATGTTTCTTTGGTGTAAAGGAAAAGAGGTTATGCATACAATGTCCCCTATGTTTTATTCTCTACCAGTCTCCTGCTGTAAACTCTTTTCCCTCACAACCTGCAGGACACACATTGCTGTCAATATTGTCCTGTCCCTTTTTTTTTTCTATCTTTGATGTTCATTTTTCATCTTTTCTTCTCACCCATTTCTTGTTCCTTCTTTTCAAAAAAGATATGTAAAAACATTTGATATTAAGAGCATTGGAATAATTTATACATCAGTGTATTTTGAGAATTTGTGTAATAAAACAAGAAAAAATGAAACAAGGTACTGGGGATACTTTCTAATGGAAATGCATCTTCATATGCCAAATAAAATTCCAATTCCTTAATCTCTGCTCAGAAAATCATCCTCCTAATGGATACAATAAATATCCAATAAATATAGATACATTCTCCAGCTTTCCTAGAGTTTTTTATAGAACGGCAGAGCTGAAGACCTAGGATAAACTTAAACAAGCATAGGATGTCCCTATGCCATTCACTGGTGTCTCTTCATTTTTCACTCTCTAGAAATCCGCAAAGTTATTCCTCCTGCAGCCTGGAGTGCCCCTTGGTGGACTGATTCCATTAATGTAGGTCACTTAAGACCAACCAAGTCCTCAGCAGTCACTCAACGCAGCCCCATTCACTCTATGGTACATGAAGCAAGAAATGCTAATGGTCAAAGAATAATATGACTGTCTAGAGTCAGGAGGAATAAAAATTAACCACTTTCATGAGTGAAGAAATAGCTCAAGCCAGGCATGGTGGCGCACTTGGAAGGCTGAGGCAGGAGGATTGCAAGTTCAAAGCCAGCCTCAGCAATGGCGAGGCACTTGGCAACTCAGTGAGACCCTGTCTCTAATAAACACAAGAAAAGGGCTGGGGATGTGGCCCAGTGGTCAGGTTCCCCTGAGTTCAATCCCCGGTACCCCCCCAAAAAAGAAAACTGAAGAAGTAGCTCAATGGTAGAGCAAATGGCACAAGGCTCTGAATTCAAACCTCAGCCAATAAAAAAAAATGAAAATTAAAAAATAAAACTTTTAAAATAAGATTTATGAAATTTTCTGCATACTACTTTTTCTGTGATACTGAGGATTGAACTCACGGTGTGCTCAACCACTTAGCCACATCCCCAGTCCTTTTATTTTTTTTTTTTTTACTTGTTTATTTTTCCTTTGTTCTTTTTAGATATACATAACCATAGATGGTATTTTAACATATTATACATATGTGGAATACAACTTCCCATTTGTCTGGTTATACATGATGGGGAATTACATTGGATGTGTATTCATATATGAACATAGGAAAGTAATGTCCAGTTCATTCTACTATGACCTGGAACAACACATGGAATATGAGGTTTGTCTGCAAGGATGAGCAAAGAGGTGGCTTCATTTATTGAGGGTTTTACCATGAAATTGCTTTGGACCTAAATGAGTAACTAACACGGTCAGCCTCTGTTTTCACTTTCAATAGTAAAGAGCTGAGTATGTGTGATGTCCACTTCTTCTGCTGCTGCTGCTCTGAACATTTGTATGATTTTGCATCAACCAGACATACAGACGTCACACATCATAGACTGTGTGAAACCAGAGCAAACCCCAGAGACAGACACTCAGCCACCAGGCCTCTGGTTGCTTCTCAGAGTTTGTGCTCAGCTCCCCCTGCATTTTCTGCCACTGTGTGACCCAGAGCACAATAGTACACAGCTGAGTCTGACTCGTTAGCAGAGGCTTTCTCCAAGTGGAAGGAGGCAGTTTCTTTATTGTATGTGGCTTCAAAACCTTTGTTTCTGCCTTTTTCATTGGACTTTGAGACTCTAATGAGGAGCTGTAGACCTTCTCCAGGATATTGCACATACCATAACAGAGAAGGGTACGCTGTGCTTGAATAAGTGCAGTTTATAGTCAGCAAATCGCCCTCTGACAAGATCACTTGACCTTCCATCTGGGTCACTGAGTTTCCATGAGTTCTTCCTGCACAGAGGAAAAGATTTGGGTCACCCTAGGATAAATCTCTTAGATAAATTTATGGTTAAAAACTTTGCTAACATCATAGATGGATCCAAATTTTAAAAGACATTTTACTCACCAAGTATCAGGAGCATCACCATCACTAAGCCTGAAGAAGTGTCCATCTTTAGACTGTCAACTAAATAATGTTCTTGATTTAACATGAAGAACATTGAAATCATAGTGAAATGATGAACCAAAAGTTGCAATTCACACGGAAATGAGCTAGTGTTAGGGAACTGCTCCCTCTGGTGGGTAGGGACTAAACTGGGGAGAATGACTTTCTGGACTCCTTCCAGAATTCAGAACTATGTCCTCATCCCAACCTCATTTATAAGCACATATCAGTCTTCAGGTGTCCCTTGTAAATCTAAGGGACAGCTATCCTAACCTCTAAGCTCTACTGTGTTCTTAGGACTCTACCTGACATGTAAATCCTTAAGAAGACCATACCAAATTGTGCCTATAGCCCAAAATATATCAATTGTTTTATGGATTTTAATACAGGCCTTTCTACTCTGAGGAATCAATTATTGAAGAAACACAAGCCATTGAAATATTATAAAAGTGCTTTGAGTTTAATGAAAATAAATAATAGGAAGTCAAGTCATTAATGAGAAATGTGCATTTTTCAGTACTATACACCGCATGTAGAGCAGTGACTGACATTTACTAGGTGCACAATTCATTTGTGTTAAATGGAAAAAATATAATTAATAGGTTGCTTTGGTTGAGAAATCACCATTACTGGAAAGATCATACTTCCTCTGTTCTAAAATAAAGATTATTGTGATGGATATTATATTTTTAATAAAAGCTTACAGGAGAGAAAGGAATAGTATCTAATCAATACACATATACTCCTTAATTTCAGAATCATTGAAAAGTGATAATTTTGAATCCTAGACAGAAGAAACACCAGAATCTAAGTAACTGAATCCATATAGAATGATCTAAGATTAATGTCTATTCCTCCACTATTTCACTGGCTCCAAGACAGGAAACCCACATAAGCAAGTCAGGCAAGGTATAATGTCTACCCCTACCCCAATGTCATAGCAATAATTAATATAGTGGAAGGCATAGACAACACCTATTTTTTTTATTTTAAGTCAGATATAATATGTGATTATATAAAACTTTTTACTGATGGAAATTGCTGATCCCACTATCCCTATGTATTGTACCAATTAATACTAGATATCAAAATAGGAACTAAGGACATAGTCTACTGCTATATATTGTTTGCATACATTGTTGCTATCATTAGGCACCCTACCCCAATCTATGAGGTACTAGTAATGTAGAGGGACACTATAAACCCATAAGGTAAAAATTCTACAGTACCAGATCTATCCAGATAAAAGGGTAGACACACAAACAATATCAAAAAGTAAGGGAGAAAACCATCCTAAATAACACAGACTATCTCAACAATTGAATCCATTTCTACAGTGGTGGAATATTAAAGATAGAATTCATAAAATTCACGGTTATACAGATCTACAAGGTAAAAAAAATGATATAATAAATAAAATAAGAGAGAGAAAATACAAGAAGTGAAAAATCATTTCAACAAGGAGATAGAGATCCTGAAAAAGAATTCATTAGAAATACTCAAAATGAAGGATTTGATAAACTAAATTAAAAATTCAATTGAAAGTATTACCAATACATTAAACTTCTTGGAAAACTGAGTTTCAGGCAATGAAAACAAAATATATAATTTAGAAAGTAAAGTTGACCATGGGGAAAAGATTTTGAGAGACTATGGACGGACCTCCCAAGAAGTATGAGATGATATGAAATGACCAAACTTAAGACTTATCAGGATAGATGAAGGCATGGAGATACTAACCAAAGGAATGCACAATCTTTTCAATAAAATAATATCATAAACTTTCCAAAACCTGAAGAACAAAATGGAAAACCAAATGCAGGAGGCTTACATGATGCCCAATATACAAAAGTACAACAGACCCACACAAAGGCACATTATTATGAAAATGCCTAACATACAGAATAAGGATAGAATTTTAAAGGCTGCCAGAAGAAAAAAAGTGACAGGTCATGTTTAGAGGGAAACCAATCTGTATCTCAGTTGATTTCTTAACCCAAAGGAGGTCTTGTCATAATATATACCAAGTTCTGAAAGAAAATAAGTGTCAGCAGAGAATACTATACCCAGCAAAATTAAGCTTTAAAACTGATGATGAAATAAAAACCTTCCATGATAAGCAAAAAAAAAAAAAAAAAAAAAAAAAAAAAAAAAAAAAAAAAAATTCACAACTAGAAATAAAATCAAAATGACAGGGAATAAAAACCATAACTCAATAATAATGGAGACTGTAAATGGCCTAAAGACATCAATCAAAAGACATAGACTGGTATATTGAATTTTAAAAAATCCAAAAATATGCAGTCTCCAATAGACCTCATAAGAAAGACATCCACATACTGAAGTTTTAAAATATGGGGAAAAAATATTCACATGGATCTTGTAAACAAGCAGGATATTCTATCCTCATGTCAGATAAAGTGGGCTTTAAGCCAAATTTAATCAGAAAAGACCAAGAAGGTCATTTCATACTGCTTAAGGAAATTATAAATCAACAAGACATAACAATCATAAATATTTATGCCCCACAGGGGAGTACCTGCATACCTGAAACAACCCCTTCTCAATTTTAAGAATTAAATAGACCATATCACAATAATACTTAATAACATTAACATGCCTCTATCACCACTGGTAGATCCTCCAAACAAAAACTAAATAAAGAAGCTAGAAAACTAATGAATATATTTAATAATTTAGTATTACCAGACATATATAGAAAAATTCATCAATCAAGGACTGAATACACTTTCTTCTCAGCAGCACATGGATCCTTATCTAATATAGACAATATTATAGGCAGAAAGCAACTCTTAGCAAATATAAAAAAAATAGAGATAATACCTTGCATTCTATCAGATCATAATGGAATAAAATTTAAAAACAATGATAAAACAATAAAATAGAAGCTACTCTAATGCCTGGAGATGAATTAATACACTATTGAATGTCCAGTGAATAGTAGAAGAAATCAGGGATAAAATTAAAAATACTTACAGGTGAATGAGAATCATGACACAACTTATCAAAATCTCTGGGACACTATGAAGACAGTTCTAAGAGGAAGGTTCATTACCCTGAGTGCATTCCTTTAAAGACTAGACGTCACCAAATAAATAACCTAACATTACATCTCAAAGTCCTAGAAAAGGAGGAACAAATCAACACTAAAAAGCAGTAGTAAACAAGAAAAAATTAATATCAAAGCCAAAATTTATTGTTTTTAAAAATTCAAAAAATTGATGGAACAAAAAGTTGGGTCTTTGAAAAAATAAAATCACCAGGCATGTGGTGGCACATGACTGTATTTCCAGCAGATCAGGAGGCTGAGGCAGGAGGATGATAAGATTATAGCAAGCCTCAGCCAAAGCAAGGTGCTAAGCAACTCAGTGAGACCCTGTCTCTATATTTAAAAAATAGAAAATAGGGCTGGGGATGAGGCTCAGTGGTAAAGTGCCTCTGAGTTCAATACATGGTACCCCCAGGAATTTAAAAATAAAATAAACATGGGAAGACTTTCCATTTCTAATATCTTCTTTAATTTTTTTTTCTTTAGTGTTCTGTAGTTTTCATTGTAGAGGTCTTTCAACTCTTTTGTTAGGTTAAGTGAGTCCCAGAGTTTTATTTTTTTATTTTTTGTTTGTTTTGTTTATTTGTTTATAGGGACTATTTTGAATGGGGTAGTTTTCTTAATTTCTATTTCAGTGGATTCTTTGCTGATGTATAGAAATGCATTTGATTTATGGGAGTTGATTTTATATCATGCTACTTTGCTGAATTTATTAATTGGTTCCAGAAGAAGATGGAAAGGCTCTCCATGCTTTTGGATAGGCAGAATTAATATTGTTAAAATGTCTATGCTACCAAAAGCATTATACAGATTTAATGCAATTCCTATTTAAGTCCCAGTGATATTCTTCATAGAAATAGAAAAGGCAACCATGAAATTTATTTTGAAAAATAAGAGACCCAGAATAGCCAAAGCAATCCTTTGTAAGAAATGTGAAGCTGAAGGCATTGCAATACCAGATCTTAAGTAATACTACACAGCTATAGTAATAAAAATGGCATGGTATTGGTACCAAAATAGACATATAGGTCAATGGCACAGAATAGAAGAAACAGAGACAAACCCACACAAATACAGTTATCTCATACTAGATAAAGGTGCCAAAAACATTCACTGGAGAAAAGATAGCTTATTCAACAAATGATGCTGGCAAAACTGGAAATCCACATGTATCAAAGTGAAATTAAATCTCTATCTCTCACCCTGCACAAAAATCAACTCAAAGTGAATCAAAGACTTAGGCACTATAACATATACCCTGCAACTAATAGAAGCAAAAGCAGACCCAAATCTTCACCCTGTCAGCCTAGTATCTGACTTCCTTAACAAGACACCTAAAGCACAAGAAGTAAAATCAAGAATCAATAAATTGGATGAATTCAAATTTAAAAGCTTCTTCTCAACAAAGGTAAGAATCAATAATGTGAAGAGAGAGCCTACAGATTGGGAGAAAATCTTTACATTCATATTTGTTAAAGCATTAATCTCTAGGATATATAAAAACTTAACACCAAAAAGCAAATACCCCAATCAATAAATAGGCTAAGAAACTAAAGAGACACTTCACAGAAGAAGAAATACAATCAATTAACAAATATATAAAAAAGTGTTCAACGTCTCTAGCAATTACAGAAATTCAAATCAAAACAACACTAAGATTTCATCTCACTTCAATCAGAATGGCAATAATCATTAAGAATACAGGCAATGATAAATGTTGGCGAGGATGTGAGGGGAAATGCACACTCACACATTGCCGGTGGGACTGCAAATTGGTGCAACCACTATGGAAAGCAGTAAGGAGATTACTCAGAAAATTGGAATGGAACCACCATATGACTCAGCTATCCCACTCTTTGATTTATACCCAAAGGACTTAAGGTCAGCATACTACAGTGATGCAGCTACGTCAATGTTTATAGCAGCTCAATTCACAATAGCTAAACCATGGAACCAACTTAGATGTCCTTCAACAGATGAATAGATAAAGAAAATGTCTCATATATGTATTCAATGGAATATTTCTCAGCTTTAAAGAATCATGAAATTATGGCATTTGCAAGTAAATGGATGGAGTTGGAGAATATCATACTACTCAGTGAAATAAGCTAATCCCAAAAAACAAAGGCCAAATGTTTTCTCTAATATGTTGATGTTAATTCACAATAAGGGATGGGGGCATTAGAGAAGAATAGAGTTAGATAGAGGGAAGTGAAAAGTGGGCAGAGGAGAGGATGTGGGGATAGGAAGGATAGTAGAACAGAACAGACATTATTACTTTATTTATATATATGAATCCATGACCAATGTGACTCTACATCATGTATACTCAGAAAAATGAGAAATTATATCCAATCTACGTATGATGTATCGAAGTGCATAAATGCATTTTATTGTCATGTATAACTAATTAAAACAAATTAAAAATTAAAAAATAAAATCTATAAATAAAATCTATAAACCCTTAGCCAAGCTAATAGAGAAAAAACTCAAATTACTAAAATTCATAATGAAAAAGGAAATATCACCACAAACACTATTGAAATACAGATGATAATCAGAAACTATTTTGAAAATCTATGCTCCAATGAAATAGAGAACCATGATGACATTGACAAATTTCTAGAGACCCATGACATACCCATATTAAGACAGAAACCCATAGAAAACTTAAATGGATCAATTTCAAGCAATAAAATTGAAAACCATCAAAAGTTTACCAACCACGAAAAGCCCAGGACTAGATGAATTCTCAGCTGAGTTCTACCAGACCTTCAAAGAAGAACTTACATCAATATGCCTCATATTATTATGTAAAATAGAAAATGAGGGAACCTTTCCAAACTCATTCTATGAAACTAGTATCACCTTGATGCCAAAACCAGACAAAGACACATCAAGAAAAGAAATTAGATCAATATCCCTCATGAACATAGATGGAAAAATTCTTAATAAAATCCTGGAAAATCACATACAAAAACATATTAAAAATTTAGTGCATCATGATCAAGTGGGGTCCATGCTAGTTTTACAAGGTTGATTGAACATAAGGAAATCAATTAATGTAATTCATCATATCAATAGACTTAAAGAAACTCTGCACCTTCCTCCACCCCAATCGCTCTTAAATTTGGTCTTTTTATGTTGTCCCATATTTCTTGAATGTTCTGTTCTTGATTTCTGACCATTTTTGATGTGTAATCTACATTTTTATCCAGGATATATATTTTGTCTTCATTATCTGAGGTCCTTTCTTCCAAGTGGCCTAATCTGTTGGTGATGCTTTCAATTGAACATTTAGTTTGGTTTATTGCTTCTTTCATTTCCAGAATTTCTGTTTGGTTTCTCTTTAGAACCTCTATCTCCCTATTGAAGTAATCTTTTGCTTCCTGTGATTGTTTTTGTCAAAATGCTCTTTTACCACCTGTATTTGCTACCTCATCTCATTTTTTAGTTAATTCTTAAGTTCCATAAACATTTGGAATATGTAATTTCTGAATTCCATCTCTGGAATTTGACCAACTGTGCTTGCCATGGAATCTACTGAGGAGGTATGCTGATTTGTTTCAGTCACTTTCTTTCCTTGTTTCTTCATATTGCTTGTGTAACTTTTCTTCTAGCACTGTGGAACCTCAACTATTTTGTTTTTACCTTAAAGCCTTATGCTGCTCCTGTAGTACAATGCTATCAGATCCCCTTATAAATACTTTACACTTTTAAACCAGACACATTCTGTTCAGATAATCAAGTTTGATCACAATGTACAGATTTAGTTAACTCAGATATTGTTTCCAATTTACTCTGTATGTTTGTGATGGGGTTTATAGTTTCAAGTATTGGACACAGAGGTGATAAGTTTAGGAAGAAGGAAGTGAGGGTATTGAGTTTTTCTTTCTTATGAAGTGAGAAAAGAGAATTCTATGGGAGTGGTATAATATCCACAGAGGAGAGAGGAAAGAGAATGGAGTGAACGATTTAGTGGAAAGATCGATTTATGTATAAACCAAACTTATGCAACCATTGAGAGAATAAAACAAGAAAGATGGAAAAGAACAAAATAAAAAACAAAAACAAAAAGATGACAAAGAAGTAGGAATTAGTATAAAAGATAGAAAAGAGAAAAAAAAATAGAGAATAAACTGTATATAACACCACTTTGCTGTATAGTTCAGTTGCCCTGGTACTAGAAATCCCAATTTCTGCGTATAACTTGTTTTTGCCTCTGTTGAAAATGCAGTGGCAGGGTGCAAATAGGAAAGATGAGGGAAGAAGAAAAGAGACCAAAGTAAGAAGGAAGAAAAGAAAGAAAAGAGGAACAAAAACGAACAAAGAAACACACAAACAAAACAAAAACAAAAAACAAACAAAATTTAAAAATAAAATAAAAATAAAAAGCCAAACCCAGGAACAAATCTCATTCAAACAGCACCCTGGGAATCTCTTCTGAAAGATGAAAACTACCCCATTTACAATAGCATTAAAATATATATATATATATATATATATATCTGGGAATCAACTTAATAAAAGAGGTGAAAGACCTCTATAACGAAAACTATAGAATACTAAAGAAAGAAATTATAGAAGACCTCAGAAGATAGGAAAGACATACCTTGTTCTTGGATAGGTAGAAATAATATTGTCAAAATGTCCATACTACCAAAAGCGTTATACAGATTTAATGCAATTCCAGTCAAAATCCCAATGACATTCCTAAAGAAATAGAAAAAGCAGTCATGAAATTCATCTGGAAAAATAAGAGTCCCAGTGCAGAAGCCCTGATTAAAGAGTTGGCTGAGACTGCATTTGTTTACATTAGAAATGCCCCAGGCATTGCTGCCTTCCAGGATCTCGCTCCTGGAACTTGGCCTGGGATCTCGGGGGGGGGGGGGGGGGGGGGGGGGGGGGGGGGGGGGGGGGGGGGGGGGGGGGGGGGGGGGGGGGGGGGGGGGGGGGGGGGGGGGGGGGGGGGGGGGGGGGGGGGGGGGGGGCTTGGCGCGAGATCTGGAGGGACTTGGACCGGAGGAAGAAAGCCGGCTGGCCGGCACCATTCTTGCTTGAGCTCGTGAGAACGTGCCAGTAGAGAGCGTGCAAAATAAATGCCATTATATGTATGTGTGTGGGTAATTGTAAGACTGTGAGTTGCTAAAGCCAGAGAGAAAAAAAATAAAATAACCTTTTCTTTTCTAGCCCGTCTCCGAGTTTTCTCCTGGAGCCCCGCTGTTCTAAACGGCAGATTGCCCACCGGCAGTTACATCCCAGAATAGCCAAAGCAATCCTTAACAAGAAAAGTGAAGTAGGTGGCATCACCATACCAGACTTTAAATTATACTAAAGAGCAATAGTAACAAAAACAGCATAGTATTGGCACCAAAACAGACTGGTAGACCAATGGTACAGAATTGAGGACACAGAGACTAATACATATAATTTCAGCTATCTTGTATTAGACAAAGGTGCCAAAAATGAACAGTGGAGCAAGGATAGTCTGTTCAACAAATGGTGCTCGGAAAACTAGAAATCCATATGCAACAAAATTAAATTAAACCCTTATCTCTCATCATGCACAAAATTCAATTCAAAGTGGATCAAGGACCTAGGAATTAGACCAGAGACAATACGCCTAATAGAAGAAAAAGTAAGCTCCAATTTCCAACATGTCAGATTAGGCCCCAAGTTCCTTAATAAGAATCCTGTAGCTGAAGTTGGAGAATAGAATGCTAAGTGAAATCAGTCAATCTCACAAATTCAAATGCCGAATATTTCCTCTGATATAAGGAGGCTGATTCACAGTGGTGTTAGGTCGGGGTACATAGGAGGATTAGAGGAACACTAGAATGGTCAAAGGGGAGGGAGTGGAAGGAAGGGAGCAAGAGGGTATGGAGGGGAAAAAAAGAAAAGGTGCTTGAATAAGATGGATATCTTTATCCTAAATGAATGATTGAAGACTTGAAAGGTACGAATATACTTTGTAAACAAACAGTGCTATGTAAAATGATGCCTTATATGTGTACTATGAAAAGTAATACATACTACTATT
>CM046659.1:86254365-86279653 GCA_025594165.1 Tamias sibiricus
AGCCTGTACGTAATCAAGTTTTTTACTAGTAAGAGAACAAAATCAGATAAATTAGAAAATATGTCACATTCTACCATTAAGGTGAGAAAATACTATTTAAAATATTAAAAATTAAAAATTGGATAAGAGATACCACAGTGAGTGTTTTTGATCATATAGAGAATTCTATTCTGACAGTCTTGGAGGTACTATTTACGTTGGGTATTTCATGGATCCTGGGTCAGCACCCATCTTTTGAGGACTCTCTGCTTAGGGTCTTTCTCTGCAGAATCTTAGTTAAAATCTTTAATGTGAGTTAATTTTTTTAATTCTTGTCACTTTAGGATGAGTGATGTCACACTAGCTGTTAAATGCACTTAGGATAAGTTCCTTGTACTTTATTTTTTTCACCTGGTAGTAAACAGCATGTAGGTCATTTCTATAAGGTTCAAAGGCTTTATTCTCTGGGTTGTTCCATCAGGTCATCTAGATTTAGGCCATATAAGGACTGATGAAATGAGACGCCATGAAAGGCAAAACTATTGGCATGCTGTGTGGATACTGATTTCATGAGTTTACTTATCTAGTTAAGTTTGTAAAACCATGGAATCTCTATAATTTGGGAATTACCTGTACCTACTGGTGAATAGTTCATAGAAAGACAATGTATGACTTCCTATGAGGGGGAAAAACAGGGCCATGAGAGCTTAGGTTAACAAGCATTCCATAGGTTGTGGGGACTCAAGCATGTCTGATACAGTAATTAATTTCACCTGATTTTTATTTGTTCTTTGTGCACTGAGGGTGGAATTCAGGACTTCACATATGCTAGGCATGTGTGCTCTACTACTGAGCTATATTCCAGCATGATAGAGTACTTAATTTAATTTTGGACATTTCATTTAGTTCTAAATTTTCAGAGGATGGGGAGGTAATAAAAAAGTGAAATTTCTGAGTGAGGACAAAATCTTGTCTAACTTTCCAAGAAATGTGCTTCATATGAATTAAACGAACTCAGGCAGGGAACACAAAATCAAGTTGAGTTTTGTTCATCACAGGTGCTGTGGTTTTCTGATAGGAGGCTGTTTCAACTCATGTGGAAAGTAGAAGAATTAGTAGTACACACTCATGATTCATGTAGGTATTGCAACTTTATGAAATTCTTTTGCAGATGGTCAAATGGATCTGCAGGACTCTATTCCTGTTAATGTCCCATCTTTACAGTATTTATGGGACTTTTTGGTCCAAGGAAAGTCATGAATTGGCCTCATCCTCTGCTATGCTAGAAAAGTTTGCCCACAAGTATTCATTTAATGTGTCAGCCTCCCATCCCTACTGTGATGTGTTATCTCTGGGGACCTAAGCAAGCATTCACTGGATGTCAGTTGGCTCCTCCAGGAGGTCTTTCTGGCTTTGGCAATATGTGTCTTCATTAATCAAAAACATTTCTTTTATAGTGTTTCTATGCCAAATTAGGAAACAAATCTTCTGGATCTTAGATGAAATTGTGGAGCTTTTCCATGAAATTTAGAGATCCTTATATAAGGATTGTAGTCAGAAAGGCATGTTCAATTGATCATGATCATCTGCTCAAGCATCACCCTTCCCCAGCTTCTGTGGTGACTTTAACAGTGTGGGACTTTTCCTTCATGGCAAAATTTCTATGATTAGCATGAAGACATCAAATATTTCACATATTTAGTGTTTATTTTTAATCAAAGTATCAGATTAAGAAAAGGCTGATAGGGGTAAGAAACCTCAAGGTCTCTGGAGTCCTGGAGGTTTTTAACTACATTGAAAGATGCTAACACTACTGTATATATTTTTTGTTTTCACCTTCCTCAGAGGGAAGCAACCTGAATTAATTTTTCTTCAACTTGAAGAATAGATATGTATTGGAATATGGTATTATTCTTGTTCAAGTTTTTATGATATTGAAATCAAATTTAATTCAAAATTTGGCATGAGATTGTCAAAATACCTTTCCTGGACATGGACACTTTTTGAATAACAAAAATACAACCATGTGATTTTCTGTCAATGTGCAGTGTAATGGATTTAAATATTATGACAATAATTTCATTGTTTCTCTTTAATTGTCAAACTCCTGGTAGAAAAATATTCCATGTTATTAGAGAGCAGAACAGTGACATAATTAGATTTAGTGTGATTCCAGTGCAAGATCTGAAGCCTGGGTTGGTGAGACTGTCAGCCAGCACACAGAGAAGTTTAAAAAGACACATGCCAACTCCTGTACCAGGAAGCCTCTATTTCCTGTTCTGATACAGTAGCAGCTCATAGCCCAGTAGTTCCTCCCTCACCCTGTCAGTCTCCCTTCCTAGTGCAGAGCTCTGAAATCCAACAAGAAAAACACACATTTCATCTAGAGAAAGAACACCAACATGATGCTGCCCAGGCTGCTGAAGCTGGTCATGGTGTCCATGTGGCTGGGTAGGGATGGTCACTGTGGGAAGGGGCCTCCTCTGTGACCAAGGGACTGGGGTACAGGGTAGCTTTAAAGGGACTTTTGGAGGGAGGTTTAGCAGGGAGCAAAATGTAATTTTTTTGTTCTACACCACTTTCCCCTAAACTTTCTGATTCTGTCCTTTTCCCTTCAGGATCCAATTTTGCCCAGAAGATAACTCAGGCCCAGCCAGACATGTGGGTACAGGAGAAAGAGGCTGCAAGCCTGCTCTGCTCCTATGACACCAGTGCTGGAAGTTATGATCTACTCTGGTACAAGCAGCCCAGCAGTGGGGAGATGATCTTCCTCATCCTTCAGAACTCCTACAGCCAGAAAAATGCCACAGAAGGTCGCTACTCACTGAATTTTTCAGAAGGCAAGCAAATCCATCCAGCTTGTCATCTCAGATTCACAGCTGGGAGACTCAGCATTGTATTTCTGTGCACTGAGAGATGCCCACGGTGAGATAACTGTTGGAGGGAGGTGTACAAAAACCCAGGGTCTGCCTGAGATACCCACCTGCTGTAGGGACCAAGACAGATGATTACCACCCCAGACAGGAAGTGGCCAGGGCTGAGGCAACTCATGTCTGGGGTTTGTAGGGAAAATACTCACTCTGAGGAAACACTCTCTAGGCTCATAGACCACAACAGTGTTCTCACTAATCAAAGCCAACCATATTCCCGAATCTTTGGATTGAAGTTGGATATAGATTTTTTTGTTTCTTGTACAGGCATTGAGCTCAGGGGCACTCGACCACTGAACCACCTCCCCAGCCCCATTTTGTAGTTTTTTTGTTTGTTTGTTTGTTTGTTTTTAATATAGAGACAGGGTCTCCCTGAGTTGCTTAGTGCCTCACAGTTGCTGAGGCTGGCCTTGAACTCATGATCCTCCCGTCCCATCCTCCTGATCTGCTGGGATTACAGGAGTGCATCACTGCAACCAGCTCAGAATTTTGGAGAGAAGATAGAAAGGGAAGAATAAGCACAAAAACCAATTTGTCATTTGGATATAAAATGTAGCTCAAATAATTGGCTAAAGTAGTTCAGAAACCTATGACTAAAAAGTAGTAAAAATCTGTATGTACTCTTAGAATTTCAAAACAAATTTTCCATTAAGTATTTATTGAATAAATATTATGTTTCTAGTGTATTTTAAAATAAGGAAGACCTTGAAATCTGTGTGTGTGTTTTAAGAAAAATCATGCTGTTTTATACAATTTAATGAATTTTGACCTATGTTTGCATTCCTTGAATAAAAGGTACTAAATATTTACTTTCCAAAAGTGCCTATTATTCTACAACATTGCTAAGTGTTCCTTAAATCTTCTTAACAACTCTACCATGGAAGAGCTGCCATTCCCATACTGAAAATTTTGTTTCACCCTTCACATCTATGGAAAACTCAATAACTAGTTACTCTTGGTTATGTGGAGGATCCATCCTACAGAGACCTCTTTATAGGTAAGATAAGGGATCATTTTCTTCTAAAACAGTTACCAAACTTTAAACATATTAAATTTCCACTTTCGGTATAATATGTTCCTGCTTTACTTCTTTAGTTATATTGTTCTATTTGTTTCATTCTATGCCAGTCACAGAAAGTGGTACATTATATTACCTGTTAGGGTAAATAACTTATAAGCAGTACAATTTACCATGAAGTTTTTATTAATTTTATTGCAGTTATTTTTTCAACATAAATTTTCAAATCTGTCCCATTTTTTATATTCAATACCCTCCACTAAACCAAATGGAAAAACATACAAAACAAAGAATGCTGCAAAATGAGAAAGTTGGAATTACATCTACTGAACATATTTACACACTAAATATCAACTTATTTATTGACTTTTAATTCAGATAAGTGCTAATTTTCTCAACTTTAAAAAAAATTAAAGTATTATAGTTATACATAGTAGTTGGTTTTTAACCTGACACAATCATATATACATACAATCTGATTTCAATTCATGTTCCCCCCTTTTTCTTCCTCTCCTCCCTCCCCTCATACCTCTTTCTCTACTATAGAGGTCTTCTTTTCCCTCATCTATGTATTTTTGATTGGGTCTTTCTACTTACACATAAAGTTAAAAATCCTGTGGTGTATTTATATATACACATAGCATGATATTTTAAAATTAATTTTGCATTATTTCCACTTTACCATCCTTCCTCCCTCCCTCTTGATCTCCTTCTACTTTGTTGGTCTTCCCTACATAATGATATCCAATCCTTCCCACCTTCTTTCCTTTATTTTACTCTAGCTTCCACAAAAGAGAGAAAACATATGACCCTGGATTTTTTGAGTTTGGCTTATTTTGCTTAGTATGATGTTCTTCATTTTCTTCCATTTTATCAGCAAATGCCTTAATTTCATTCTTCTTTCAATTGAGGAAAATTCCATTGTGTATATATAGTATAATTTTTTTTACCATGAGTAAAATCATTATGTTTATTCCAAATTGTTACATTTCCTTCACACACTCCTTATAGGTGTTTAAAGTGTAATAAATGTATAGTCCATATACAGGTACTTGGGCATAAATATAAACTATCATTATTCTATCACGTAGGACAAAATTGAAGTGATTTTCCCAAAATCACTGAATTAGTACAGAGTAGGAAATTTGACTACACATTGTAAACTCTTTTTTTAAAAATTTTTAACTTGTTTTATTTAGTTATATGACAGTAGAACACACTTATGCACTTTGATATATCATACATAGAAGGGAATTAATTTCTCATTTTTCTGAGTGTACATGTTGCAGAATCACATTGGTCATGCACTCACATATATACATAAAGTAATAATGTCTGTTTCATTCTACTATCCTTCCTATTCCCACATCCCCTCCCTTCTCCTCCCTTCACTTCCCTCTACCTAATCTAAGGTAATGCTATTCTTCTCTAGTGCCCCCTACTTTGTTGTGAATTATCATCTGCATATTAGAGAAACCATTTGGCCTTTTGGATTTTAGGATTGGCTTATTTCATTTAGCATGATATTCTTCAACTCCATATATTTACTGGCAAATGCCATAATTTCATTCTCCTTCAAAGCTGAGTAATATTCCATTGGGGGGAAAAATATATATATATCACATTTTCTTTATCCATTGGTCTATTGAAGTACATCTAGGTTGTTTCCACAATTTAGGCTATTGTGAATTAAGCTGCTATAAATATTGATGTGGCTGCATTATTGTAGTATGTTGATTTTAAGTCCTTTGGGTATAAACCAAGGCGTGGGATAGCTGAGTCAAATGGTGATTCCATTCCCAGTTTTTCAAGGTATCTCCATACTGCTTTCTATATTGGCTTCACCAATTTGCCGTGCCACCAGCAATACATGAGTGCACCTTTTTCCTCACATCCTCGTCAACATAGATTATTGTCTGTATTCTTGATAATTGCCATTCTGACAGGAGTGAGATGAAATCTAAATGTAGTTTTAATTTGCATTTATCTAATTGCTAGAGATGTTGGAACACTTTTTCATATATTTGCTGATCTATTGTATTTTTTCTTCTGTGAAATGTCTGTTAAGTTCTTTAGCCCATTACTACTGAATGGGTTATTTTTTTTTTCCTTCTTCTTCTTCTTCTTCTTCTTCTTCTTCTTCTTCTTCTTCTTCTTTTTTAATTTTTGATATGTTAAATTTTCTGAGTTCTTATATATATCGCTAGAGATTAACGCTTTATTGAGAGGTAAACGTGGTAAAGATTTTCTCCCAACCTGCTCGGCTCTCTCTTTCACATTTACCTGATTGTTTTCTCTTGCTGAGAAGAAGCTTTTCAGTTTAAATCCATCACAAATTATGATTCTTTTTTTTTAAATTTATTTATTATTATATTTACTTATTCATCATGCACAAGTGTATAGGATCTTTTTAACATACAACTGCTTGTATACAAAGTATATAAAGTACCATTCAGATCTTCAATCATGCATTTATGGATAATGATATTCCATCTCATTCAACCACCAATTTTTTATCCAACCCCCCCCTTAATACACAACCCAAACACCCTCCCTCCCCTCCCCGCCTTCCGTAGACATTCTAGTGATTTCCTCTGATACCTAGGTTGTACCCCCTTCCAACAACTTCGTGAACCAGCTCTCCCTTATATCAGAGAAAACATTCGGTACTTGGATTTTTGAGATTGAGTAATTTCAACTTAGCATTATATTCTCCAAACTTCATCCATTTACCTGCAAATGCCATTATCTTTATTCTCTCTTTATGCTGAGTAAAATTCCATTTTGTATATATACCATATATTTTCCTTTATCCACTCATCTACTGAGGGGCATCTAGGTTTGTTCCATAACCTAGCTATTGTGGGATTGTGCTGCTATAAAACATTGAGAAGTGGCGGTGTGTCACTGTAAATATGCTGTTTTTAAGTCTTTTGGGAATAGACCCAGGAGTGGGATGGCTGGGTCATAGGGTGGTTCCCATTCCCATTTTCCCAAGAATATCTCTCATACTGCTTTCCATAGCGGTTTTTGCACTCATTTTTGCCAGTCCCACCAGGCAACTGTAGGAGTGTGCCTTTGTCCCCACATCCTCACCAACATTTATTGTATGTATTGATGTTCTTGTGATAGCTTGCCATTCTTCTGACTGGAGTGAAAATGAAATCTTTAGACTAAGTGTTGATTTGCATTTTCTCTAATTTTCATTTTTCTCATGTATTTGTTGATTTAAACGTGTGATCTTCTTGCTGAGAAGTGACCTTTTCAATACCTTTAGCCCATTTATTGAGTTATTTGCATTTTTTGGTGTTAAGTATTTTTTAGGTCTATATACATTATAGAAATTAGTGCTCTATCTAATGTGCAGTATTTAAATATTATTCCCAATTAGGTTTTTTGGGGGCCTTTCTCTATTCACCTCACTGATTGTTTCTTTTGCTGAGAAGAAGCTTTTCAGTTGAAAATCTATTCCACTCATTTTTTTTCATTAATTCTTGGGTAATTGTTTCTTGTGCTACAGGATTCTTATTTATGGAACTTTGGGGCCTAATCCGGACATGTTGGAAATTGGAGCCTTACTTTTTCTTCAATATAGGCGTATTTGAGTCTCTGGGTACTAATTCCTAGGTCTTGATCCACTTTGAAGTAATGAATTTTTGTGCTATGGTGATGAGTACAAGGTTTAATTTCATTTTGTTGCATATGGATTTTCCAGTTTTCTCCAGGCCACCATTTTGAAGAGGCTTGATCCTTTCTCCACTGTACATTTTTGGCACCGTTTGTATTACTATACAGATAGCTGAAATTATATGTATATTAGCTGTGTCCTCAATTCTTGGTACCATTGGTCCACATCACTAGTCTGTTGTGGTGCACAATACCATAGCTGTTTTTGTTACTATTGATCTACTAGTAATAATTGTAAAAGTCCGTCGTATGGTGGATGCCACCTGCTTCACTTTTCTTGCCACAGGATTGCTTTTGGCTTATTCATGGGTCTCTATATTTCTCCAGATGAATTTCATGGACTGCTGTTTTCTATTTCTCTTGAAGAATGGACATTGGGATTTTTGATTGGAATTGCTTTTAAATCTGGTATAAATGTTTTTGGTAGTATGGACATTTTGACAATGATTGATTCAACCTATCCAAAGAGCAAGGTAGTGTCTTTCCATCTTCTGAGTTCTTCTATGATTTCGTTCCTTTAGTGTTCTTAATAATTTTCCTTATAGAGCCTTTCACCTCTTTCGTTAAGTTGAATTCCCAGCGTATTTTATTTTTTTGATGCTATAGTTAAATGGCCGTAGTTTATCATCATTTCCCTTTCAGAGGATTTGTCACTTGAGTGTACAAAAATGCCTATTGACTTATGGGTATTTGATTTTGTATCCTGCTAACTTTGCCCAAATTCATTTACAGAGTTGAAAAAGTTTTTCTTGGTAGAGTTTCTTTGGGTCTTCTAGGTAGATTATAATGTCAATCAGCAAATAGTGCTAATTTTGAAGCTCTTCTTTTCTATCTGGATCCCTTAAATTTCTTTCGTCTGTCTAATTGCCTCTGGCCAGAGTCTTCCAGTACTATGATAAATAGCAGTGGTGAGGAGTGGGCCATCCCTGTCATGTTCCAGCTTTTTTAGAGGGAATGCTTTCAATTTTTCTCCCATTTAAGATTAATGTTAGCTTCTGGGCCTTGCATAATAATGTCCCTGATATTCCTAGTTTTTTCCAGTTGTTTTGAAACATAAAGGGGTGCTGTATTTTGTCAAATGCTTTTTCTGCATCTAATGATGATAATATATGATTTTTATCTTTAAAGTCAATATGATGTGATGTATCATATGTTTATTGATTTCCGAATGTTGAACCAGCCTTGCATCCCTGGAATAAAACCACCACTTGATCATTGGATGCACTATCTTTTTGAGAAGTTATTTTGTATCCGATTTGCCCAGAATTTTGGTTGAGGATTTTTGAGCATCTAAGTTTCATTAAGGATAGTTGGCCTAAGTTTTCTTTTTATGGATGTGTTCTTTGCCTGGCTTTGGAATTAATGTAATAATGCCCTCATAAAAAAGTGTCTGGAAGAGCCTCCTTCTTTTTTTTATTTTTTATTTTTTCTATTTCTTGAAATATGTTTGAAGAGCATTGGTATTAGTTCTTCTTTGATAAGTCTTGTAGAACACTGCTGTAAACCCATCAGGTTCCTGGACTTTTCCTTTGTTGGTAGGCTTTTTGATGACATCTTCTAATTCTTTTGCATGTAATCGATCTGTTTAAATTGTAGGTATAGCCTCCAGATCCGAGTTTTAGGCAAATCATATGACCTCGTATAAATCTGTCAAATGCAATTCAGCCTTTTCTGTTTTATTTAGAGTTCAAGTTTTCAAAAGTAATTTCTAATTATCTTCTGTATATCCGAGGTGTTTTGTTGTGATATTCCCTTTTTTCATCACAAATGTTTAGTGATTTGAGTTTTCTCTCTTCTTTTCGTTCGCATTGCTAAGGGTCTGTCAATTTTGTTTAATATTTTTTCAAAGAACCCAACTTTTAGTTTTTGTCAATTCTTTTGATTGTTTTCGCTTAGTCTCAATTTCATTAATTTATGCTGGCTCTATTTTAATTATATTTCTGTCTTCTGCTGCTCTTGGTTGTTGATTCTGTTTCTTCATTTTGCTATTGCTTGGAGGTGTGATGTTAATCGTTTTATTTGTTTGGTTTTTTCTTCCTTTTAAAGAATGAACTCAGTGCAAAAAAAAGACTTTTCCTCTTATTACTGCCTTCATAGTGTGTCCCAGAGATTTCTATAATGAAGTTATCTGTGTTCTCATTTACCTCTAGAAATTTTTTAAATCTCCTACTTTGATGTCTTCTTCAACCCCTTGTTCATCCAGTAGCATGTTGCTTAGCTTCCAGTTGTTGGAGTATTTTTTCTTATTCCTTGTTTTGTCATTGATTTCCAATATTTCATCCCTTTATGGTCTGATAGCATGCAGGGGGGTAGTATTTTCAATTGTTTTATATTTTGCTGAGATTTGCACTTGTGACATAATATATGATCTATTTTGCGAGAGAAGGACATGTGATGCTGAGCCGAAAAAAAGTGTATTCATTTACTGAGGGAGTGGAAAATATTCTGATATATGTCCGGTTAGAATCTAAGTTATTAATTTGATTTTAAAGGAGGCCGGCTAAGGTTTCTTTGTTTAGTTTTGTTGTTTGGGATGATCCTAATCACATTGGTGAGATGATGGTGTGTTGAAATCCCCTAGAATAACTGTGTTGTGGTCAATTTATACTCTTGAACTTGAGAAGCGTTTGTTTGATGAATGTAAGGTGCTCCATTATTTGATTAGATTTTGATTGTTATAATCCTCTTGTTGAATGGTTCCCTAAAGTAGTGACGAAAATATCCATCTATGTCCCTTTTGATTAACTTTGGCTTGAAGTCTACCTTATATTGAAATGAGAATGGAAACCCCCTGCTTGCTACCGCAGGCCATGGTGAGTGATAAGGGACTTTTTCCAGCCTTATACCTTCAGTCTATTGATGTCTTTTTTCTATGAGGTGTGTTTCCTTGGAGACAGCAGATTGTTGGGTCATTTCTTTTTAATCCATTCAGATAATCTGTGTCTTTTGAATGGCGAGTTTAGGCCGTTAACATTCAGGGTTATATTGAGATGTGATTTTTATATCCCATCCATTTCTTATTTGTATAATGATCTTTAGCTTGATTTGGTTTCTCTTCCCTGGTTGGTATTTTCCCTTAGTTTAATATCTCCCTGTTGTGATATTTCATTGTTACTTTTTCTCTTACTTTTCATCATGGAAAATTTTGCCCAGGATGTTCAGAAGATGGCTGGCTTTTCGAGATGTGAAATCTTTTAACTTTTGCTTGTCCGTGTTTTTATATCATCTTCAAATCTAAAGCTCAATTATGCTGGAATATAAGATTCTGGGGTTGACATCCTCTTTTCCTTCAGAGCTTGAAATATGCTATTCCAGGATTCTTCTTGCTTTTTAAGGTCTGGGTAGAAAATCTGAACAAAGACTGATGGTTTTCCCCCTAATATGTAATCTGCTTCCTTTCTCTTGTGGCTTTTAATATCTCCTCCTTGCTCAGTATATTAGTAGGCATTTCATTATAATGTGGTCTTGGTGGTGGATCTGTTGGTGATTTTGTTATGTTTGGTGTGTGTTCGGTAGGCCACTTGAACTTGGTTTTCCCCTTCATTCCTCAAGTTTTGGAAAAATTTATTTCTGTATAATTAATTCATTAAAATAAATTACTCATTCCTTTGGCTTGAAAAACTTCTGCCCCCTTCCTCTACCCCAATCACTCTTATGTTTGGGTCCTTTTTTATGTTCTGGTTTCCCCATAATTCTTGACTGTTCTTTCTTGGTTTCTTACTCATTTTTTGCCGTGTATTCTAGATTTTTCTATAGGACTATATGATTTTGTCTTCATTGTCATGAGGTTCTTTCTTCCAAGTGATCTCCTCTGTTGGTGTTACTTTTGATTGACGCTTTTATTTTGATTTATTGCTTCTTTCATTTCTGGAATTTTCTTGTTTGGTTTCTCTTTAGAGCTTCTATCTCCCCGATTGAACGGTAAGCTTTTTTAACTTTCCTGTATTTGTTTTATGGTGTTCTTTGTCAAAATGATCTTTCACCACCTGTATTTTTTTTTTTTACGCCCTCATCTCATTTTGAGTTCATACTTAAGTTCCGCTAACATTTGGAATATGGTAATTTTCTGAATTCCATCTCTTGGCCATTGCACCGTATAAACCTGTGCAATGGTATGGGAAATCTACGAGTAAGAGGAAGGTATATTGATTTGTTTGTGTCACTTTCTTCCCTTGTTTTCTTCATATTGCTTGTGGTGTCCCTTATTTCTACATGCTCTGTGGTGAGGTCTCTGTTCTAGGGCCCAAGTCTTTGATCCACTTTGAGTTCATTTTTGTGCAGATTGAGAGAAGTTTAATTTCATTTTTGCTACATATGGCTTTCCAGTTTTGCCAGCACCATTTGTTGAATAGGCTACCTTTTCTGCAGTGAATGTTTTTGGCAGCTTTTTCTTGTATGACATAATTGTATTTATGTGGGTTTGTCTCTCTCTGTGTCCTCTATTCTGTACCATTGGTCTACAAGTCTATTTTGGTGTCAATACCATGCTGTTTTGTTACTTTAGCTCTGCAGTATAGTTTAAGGTCTGGTATTGTATGCCTCCTCCTTCACTTTTCTTCCTTAGGATTGCTTTGGCTATTCTGGGTCTCTCTTCTTTTAAAAAAAATATATATTTTATTAGTTGCTGATGGATATTTATTTATTTATAGTCTATTTGACTCTTGAACTTGAGAAGAGTTTGATTGGTGAACATAGATGCTCCATTGTTTGGGGAAAATATATTTATAACTGTTATGTCTTGTTGATGTATGGTTCCCTTAAGCAGTATGAAATGTCAATCTTTATCTCTTTTGCTTAACTTTGGCTTGAAGACTACTCTATTTGATATGAGGATGGAAATCCCTGCTTACTTATGTAGACCACGTGAACAGTATGATTTCTCCCAACTTTTCACCTTCAGTCTGCGGGCATCTTTTCCTATGAGATGAGTCTTTTGAAGGAAGCATATTGTTGGGTCCTTTTTTTTTTTTTTAAATCCAATCTACCAGCCTATGTCTTTTGATTGGCGTATTTAGGCCATTAACATTCAGGGTTGTTATTGAGACATGATTTGTATTACCAGTCATTTTTGTTTATTTTTGGTATTTAGCTTGACTTGATTTCTCCTTTGGTTGGTTTTCCTTTTTTGTAGTTCTTTCCTGTGCATATTTTCATTGTTATATTTCACTTCCTTCTCCTGGAATACGTGCCAAGAATGTTCTGTAGTGCAGGCTTTCTTGTTGTGAATTTGTTTAGCTTTTATTTATCATGGAAGGATTTTATTTCATCATCAAAACTGAAGCTTAATTTTGCTGGATATAAAATTCTTGGTTGGCAACCATTATCTTTTCGAGCCTGGTAGATGTTGTTCCAGAATCTCCTGGCTTTGAGGGTCTGGGTTGAAAAATCTGCTGAGATCCAAATTGGTCTTCCCTTATGAGTAATCTGATTTTTCTCTCTTGTGGCCTTTAAAATTCTATCCTTATTCTGTATGCTAGGCATTTTCATTATAATGTGTTTTGGTGTAGATCTGTTGTAGTTTTGTACATTTGGTGACTTATAGGCCTCTTGTATTTGATTTTCCAATTTATTCTTCATGCTTGGGAAATTTTCTGATATTATTTCATTGAAGAGATTGTGCATTCCTTTGGTTTGAATCTCTAAACATTCATGTATTCCAATAAATTTTAAATTTGGTCTTTTGATAGTATCCCATAATTCTTAGATATTCTGTTCATGGTTTCTTACCATGGTCACTGTGAGATCAACTTTATTTTCAAGATTGTATATTCTGTCTTCATTGTCTGAAGTTCTTCCAAGTGATCTACTCTGTTGGTGATGCTATCTATTGAGATTTTAAAATGGTTTATTGTTTCTGCCATTTCAAGGATTTCTGTTTTCAGAATCTCTCTCTCTTTCTTGAAGTAATCTCTTGCAATCTGTATTTGC
The DNA here is from genome assembly GCA_025594165.1 of Tamias sibiricus. Lineage (NCBI taxonomy): Eukaryota > Metazoa > Chordata > Mammalia > Rodentia > Sciuridae > Tamias > Tamias sibiricus. The sequence goes on from CM046659.1 coordinate 86,267,908, forward strand.
TCTCTTATTTCTTTGTTGTTGTGATTGATGGTCGCCTGTATTTAATTTTTTATGTCTTTGTTGGAGAGATCAATTTTTGTCTGTATCTGCTCACTTATGTTGTTCTTTATTCCAAAATCATTTTAGTTATGTATATTCAGAAATCCTTCTCTGACATTTTACCTACTGTGCTATCTATGGATTCTATTGTTGTAATATCTTGGTTTGTTTGGGGCATTTTCCTCCCTTGTTTTTTCATGATGTCTATGTGTCTTCCTCTCTTGCAGTGTAGGTCTGAGGTATTACAGCTTCCAACCTATTGTTTTGTAGTTTCCCTACAGGTTACCAATACCTCACTTTTAAGGGAGAAAAAGATTTTATAGCACTCAATGTACCCAATGTGTAACCCTATATCAGTTAGCTTTTATTTTTACATTTGCAGTTTTGTCACTATAATCAGAAATAATAAGATTAGTTATCTTCTACCATATAGTCAATAAGTTTGCATAATGGTTTACAATTTCTAATGGTAGAGTGGGGACTTGGAGGTCTCAACATTTATGAACTAGAATGTGAGAAAATAGAGGTATTAGATTATTTGACTAGTGAGAGGGTAATCATAAGAAGTTGGCTGTTAGTAGAGGAAACAAGAGATAGACATCCCCATGCAAGACTCCCTGTCAACTCAACAACAGGATAACTGTTATCACCTTTAGTAGAGAAACCTCTAGCACAGCCAGGCCCACAGGGACCTTGGTAATGTCTTACCAGGTTCTTATTGTTGTCCCTTGATAGAAGCAGTGCTGTCCCAGTTTTGTGGCAGTGGCAATATCAAGCCTATAATTATCCTGATGTTGGGATGTGCAGCCATACCTTGATGAATAAGGAACTCCAGTGTGGAGTGGAGTGTCTCTATTGGTTGTGAGCTGGGGCAGGTCTGCCTCTCCAGATCTCCTCTGGGCTTAGTGTTCCCCCTAGCACTTTTTAATATTTTACTTAGAGACATGGTCTCTCTAAGTTACTTTAGGGCCTAGCTAAGTGGCTGAAGCTGGCTTTGAACTTGTGATTCACTTCCTTCAGCTTCTTGAGCTGCTGGAATTACAAATGTGTCCCACCACACCTGGCTGGTGCCCCATTTATTGAGTCTTGGTTTTATTTCTTGAGTTTTAGGTGTCTTGTTAAAGACATTGGTGCCATCATCAATATGATGGAGTGTTTCTTGTATTTTATGGATAGTTCCTTCTATCTTTAGCATCTTCAGAATTATTGACATGAGTAGGTAGTGCATTTTATCAGAGTGCATTTTTGCATCTATTATAATGATCATGTGATTCTTGTCCTTAATTGTATTTAAATGCTAAATTACATTTGTTGATTTGTGTATGTTTAGCCTATCTTGCATTTATGGGATGAAATTCATTTGATTATGATGTATTATCTTCTTGATGTATTTTTGTATGCAATTTGTTAATATTCTATTAAGGATTTCTAAATCTGTGATCTGCATGGTTTTTGGTTTGTACCTTTCTTTCCTTGAAGTGTCTTTGGTTTTGATATCATGGTTATACTGTCTTCATAGAATGTATTTGGGAGTCTTTACTCCCTTTATATCTCATGAAATAATTTGTGAAAGATGGGTGTTATTTCTTTAAAGGTCTGGTAGAACCCAACTAAAAATACTTCTGGTCCTGAGCTTACCTTTCTTGGAAGGTTTTTTTTTTTTTTTTTTTTTTTTTTTTTTTTTTTTTAATTGCATTTTTTGTTTTGTGATGCTGGGTATTGTAACCAGGGCCTTGTGCATGGAGGCAAGCATTCTACCAACTGAACTATACCCCCAGCCTAGTCTTATAAGGCTTTTAATTGCTGTTTCAATTTCATTCTTTGATATTTGTCAATATTGGTTTTCTATATTTTTCTGTTTAAATATGAGCAGGTCGTATGTGTCAAGAAATATGTCAATGTCTTCTAGATTTTCCAGTTTATCAGAGTATATATTTTTAAAGTAGTTTCTAATAATTCTCTGGATTTAAGAAATTTTTGAAGTGATATCTCCTTTTTCATCTCTAATTGTGCTGATTTAGGTCTTTTTCTTTTGGTTATTTTGGCTTAGAGTTATTTATGTTTTTGAAGAACCAACTCCTTGTTGCACTGATCTTGTGTATTGATTTTTAGCCTCAATTTTATGATTTTTGGCTTCAATCTTAATTATTACCTGCCTTTTACTGAGTTTGTAATTAGTTTGTTCTTCCTTTTCTAAGGCCTTGAGGTGGAACATAAATTTATTTGTTTGAAATCTAACTTATTTTTATAAATGTAGGCATTCAATATTATAAATTTTCTTATTAGAATAGCTTTTGTATTGTACCTCATTTGTTTCCAACAATTTCTTCATTTCTTCTCTCATTTCTACTTTAATTTATTCTTCATTAAAAAAAAAAAAAGTATTGTTCAATCTCCATGTGCTTATGTAGTTTCCATTGTTTTTTGTTGGTGATTTCTAGTTTCATGTCATTATGATCTGATAGAAGGCACAGGATTATATCAATTGTTTTATGTATTTGATAAGATTTACATTGTGACCTGGAATATGGTCCATTTTAGAAAATGTTTGATAAGTAGCTGAAAAGAAGGTGTTTGGGGGCAAAATATTTAGGTTTTTCTGGGTGAAATATTCTGTAGATATATATTAGATCAATTTGATTCATAGTATTACTTAGGTTTTAAATAATATTATTGATTTTATATTTTGATGACCCGTTTACTGGTGTTAAGGGTGTGTTGACATTACCCAGAATTATGTTATGGGGGTCTGAGATATAATGTCCAGGAGAATTTTTTAAAATGCAATTAGGTACACTGACATTTGGAGCATATATACTTACTATTGCTATACATTCTAGTTGGATTGTTCCCTTTATTGAGATGTAGCAATCTTCTTTGTATCTTCTGATTAATTTTTGCTTGAAATCTCATTCTCAGGTTTGCTCTCTTTATGTTGTCTCAGAGTTTATGTATATTCTTATCATGTTCTATTATTTATTTTCCCTTTATTGTATTTTGTGTGCTCAAGCTCATGTGCCTCATCTTCAAGGGCTGATATTCTATTCTCTATGCAAGTTAATCTGTTGGTGATGGTGACAATTAAATCTAATTTGATTTGTCTTTTCAATCCCAGGATTTCTGATTGGTTTCTTTTCAATTCTTCTATTTCTTTATTGAAATGGTCTTTCATATCCTATATTTCGTCTCTTAATTCATTCCTTAGTTTTTCTTTTGGTTCATTGAACATTATACTAATTGGTTTTTAATAGTCTTTCTCTGGAATTTTATCCACTTCCATATCTGCAGAATCCTTCATGGGGGGATGTGAATTTGGGGGATAGTTTTATTCTCCTGTTTCCTCATGTTTTCAGAAGTCTTGGACTTTCACATAATTGAGGTAGATTCCATTTTCTATTTTATATACTTATTATTTTTGTGTAGACATTTTTTTTGGGGGGGGCAACTTTTTTCTGACTTTTATATATGAGTAGATGTCAAGAGATGGGACCTGAGGTCCCCCTCTGGTTGTTCCTTTTTGGGTCATGGTTGTTTGGGGTTTTGTTTCCCTAATTCTCTGATTTAAAGTAATGTTAATGCTCAGGTGGGGTTAGGTCAGGTGTGAGTGAGGGCCACTGTTGCTTGGCTGAGATGTGAGATTTCTGTACAGCAGGATCTCTCTATTCTGTGACTTTGCAGTGTACTAATCATTTTCCAACACTTCTTACAGGTAGTGGGAAGCCAGTGTTAGCACTAATGCCATTGATGAGAATATAGTCTTAAGATAGTGTCTATGGTCTACTTTGAAATACTTAAAAAAGCAATCAGAGGAGAGGCAGAAGATAAGTATCAAATTTTAGTGGTAAAGGAGAAAAAATGACAAATTAACAGAAATTAATTTTTAAAAAAGGAAAGGAAGAGGGACCAAAAAAATCCAATTGCCATGGGGGTAAGAGTGGTGAAGGAGAGATAGGAGGGGAAATAACCAAAGTCTGAACAAACCAGCAAATGTGAGATTAAAACAACTCAAAACCTTGTATAACTGTACTGCACTTAAGTTAAATCAAGGCTAAATAACAAACATGTGCAGAAGAAACCCATTAATGTGAAAGTAAATGTAGGAATATTCATGAAGTAAGAACACACAACCTCTCACACCTCCCCCTCTCACACACACATACAATCATGCAAAATGGAAAAAAGTTTAAAAAATGCAGTATGATAAAATGATGTTTGAAAAAATTTCTAGAGCTAAATTTTGAAAGAAAGTAAAAAATGAGCATATAGAGAAAAAGAGATGAGGAAAAATAAAAATATAATGATGATAAATAGAGGGATTGTTTCCACTACGGTGGTCAAAACGGCTGGCAGGAATGGAGTTTCATTCTTTATATTTTTTTAAAGTTCTATAGCCCTTGGGTCAAGGGCTGGAATTATTAAGTCCAATAACTGTATGTTCAACATCTTTCTGCCGGCTGGGTGTAGTAGGTCTTAGCTTCTGGTCTCCCAGTACAAGCTGGGGTAGACTGGGGAGTACTCATGGATTGTGTAATTCTGTAGTGAGGATTGATGCAGTGTTCTAAATTGGAAGTCCATGGGTTGGGGTTTAGTCTTGAGTGAATTTTGGAACTCCATTTGTGGGTGTTTGAGATTTGATTCACCTCTTATTGCTAGGGAGCTGCCAGTCTCTGCTGGACATCTGGATATCTGGGGCCTCCAGTAAAATCCACTTTTAGGACATAGAGACTAAACCTCCACAGGTTTCATATTCAATGTTATGAATGTGAATTACCAGGTAGCAACTCTGAATCTGAAGTGCAGACCTTCCTGTCTGGCCACTATAGGTGTCTTCCTAATAACACTTATGGGATGCCAACAACAAAGATTTTTTTGTGCCTGTTTTAATCACTCTGGTGCAGGCATACATTAAAGGTCAGAATACATAACAGCTGGCTACTTCTTTTATGCATCTCTGCTCTGTCTCTGCTCACTGCCATGCAGTATTTATAGATAGTTCCTATGCAGGGCCTATAGTCATTTCTAGGCCAGCAATCTCAGATCCTGCTGAACTATCTGCTCTGGGGTCCTGAGTAATTTTTTATTGTTTTTTTATTTCTGCACTGACTCTGTGTTAATTAAATTTTGCCTCCTGTTTTAATACATAGGTACCCCAAGCCAAACAACATTTTTTCAAACATTTAATTTATTTATTGTTGTTGTTGTTGTTGTTGTTTGCCATGCCAATTCTCAATGCCGCTGCTTACCTCCTTGTTGCTGCCTGAAGCGGAAACTGCTTGGAGCAACGAACGCCGCAGGAAAATTCAGAGGCAGGATGAAAATGAAAAAAGGTCTTTTATTCTTCTTCTCTCTCCGGCTCCAGCAATCACTCCAAACGCTCTAACTCCAACCACCACCTTCCTCTTCTTCCCACACACACTAACTAAACTCACCCAGTTATATACATATAGCTTTAACAAGGACACGTGCTTACAGCTTGAGCTTACAGGTGCGTCACGCAGTGTTCATGGGCATACAAAGATTCTTTGGATAATGTATTACTATCAGGTGGAAACTAGAACATCTTTTATGGCTCTCAACTAACCGCAATCTTTAGCTATCTCCTTGATTATAGGCTCCTTCATTTCCCCCTTTTAGTTTTAAAAGAGGGGATGTTCTAGGATGTCCATGTGCAACCGACATTCTTACCCGTCATGGGAGTCTAGGCTGTCCTGACTCCTGGCTTAGGTTGACATGCTGGCCACATTAGACTGTCCCGTGTGACTGTGCCGTGTCTTAGGTTGTCCCCTTCTGGGGATCTTACCCGTCATAGGCTAACCAGCCATCCAATAGAGCCCTTCAGGATCGACTGTGTGTTGACTAACAGCCGTCCAATTTTTAGGAGATGCTGTGGCTTTAAGATGGTAAGCCTACTGCTGACGAGCCAAGTTTCCATAGCGTATCAAGTTCTTTGAGCCAATCAGCTGCCCTTAGTTTCATCAAGTAACACACTGAGTTCTCTTAGACAAATACCTGCAAGGCATTGTCCCGTAATGTCCCAAAATAATGGAAAATCAAAATGTCCATAAGTTATAACACATAGATTCAGGAGGCCCCATGCATGCAGAGCAGAGGCCACACTGCTAGTTAGGTTGTTTGATGCTTGAGCAGCAGGGATGCTTGCAGTGACCGTGGTCCCTGCAGTTGTAGCAGCAGCCATCTTTTTTTTATGTCTAGACATGTCCACTGGCAAATCTTCAGGGCCCGCTACCTAAAAACTCAAGCATCCATTATTAAGGGAAAGGAGTGCTATTCCAGCACTGAGATCAAAAGGTGAGCTGTCAAACTAAAAAAAGAATTATTAGAGTAGAAAATAAAAGTTGATCTCTGCTCACACACATTGCTGCTTAAGCTCCCACAAACATAAGCTGGCAAAATATCACATTCAGAAATAATCAAAGAGAAACTGAGGGTGTTTACTGCATTAAAGATAAAGAAAAGCTAAAGGCACTTTGGAAAAATAATTTGTTAGCTGGAATCCTCGAGTCTCTATATACACAGCAATCCTATACCTGTTAAAATAATTCAAATTAATCAGCTATTAAACAAATGAAGTTAATAACAAATAAACGATCCTCTGTCAGAACACCAAAATATCAGGTTATATAACATTAAACATATTCACAGCTGAAGAGAAGTCCTGGAGACAACTATAAATCAAAATTGATTATCATTATAATTGATTATCTAATTAGAGTATTCTGAACTTATATGAATATCTATCTATGTATATATATATATTGATTATCTAATTAGAATATTCTAAGCTTAAATGAATTAACATTATTTGGATCTATATCTATCTACCTATTTTTTTTCATAAGCGCTTAATTATTTGTGACGTCACACTAGACAGACGCTCATATAAACATATATTTGTGACATCACATTAACATGAAATTTAGACAAATGCACAGACATAAAGACATATATAAAAGAAAAAAGAATACAATTGTGTATACACTGAAGAGAGATCTTCTTGTCCCAGCCGGGAAGATAAAATTTAAGTTGTAAATTTAATGGAGGACTCTTAAGGGAATCACTCCATGCCTTCATTTTGGTCCTCTTGATTTTGTACTTGTTTATTCAATCTAGACTCCTCAATAACTTCGTCTTGATCCTTTTGACTTTGTACCTGCTTTATCAATCTAGATGGTATCCATATTGGAGAGGATTCGTGCTTTGGAAAAATACAAACAGATCCTCTCCCCCAAATTAATACTGGGTCTGGTGCAGGAGCCCTGTTTGGGGAGATGGCTTAAATTACGGTTGACTATGGGCCATAAGGATTTGGGCATTGTGACCTTCCGTATTCTCACGGGACTTGGCCCGGGATCTCGAGTGACTTGGCCGAGATTGCTGCTCGGGTCAGCGCCATTTTTGGTGGTGTGTGTGGCGCGTGTTAGTCGTTGTTAGAACCAGAGAGAAAAGTTATCAGAATAAAAAGCTGTTTGTCTCCAGTTTGCCTCTGAACTTCTTCCCGCGGCTCCGTTGCTCCAAGAGGCCATCACTTCAGGCGGCAACAGGTGGCGGCCCGTACGGGGACTTCGGAGCAGACAGGTAAGAACTGAAAGGTCTCTAAAGATGGGTTAGAATATAACTGAATCCCAAGTGATAGAGGCTATGCAAAGACTCCTTGATATACCTGACTCTGTTCTCAGTGAGGAGGATATAGAAAAAAGTGAAAGTGATCAAAAAAGCGTAGCTTCCACTGGGCCAACTAAGACCAGTAAAGAGAGTATTAGAAGAGTCCCAAAAATGACAAAAATCCAAGCTATTAGAGCTATCTGGGAGTTGTTGGAGATAGCTGAAGGATACTTGCGCTTAATGGAATCTGGGCCTCAGGATATTGTTGTCAGTGAAATTAGCAGTGGTGAGGAATCTAGTAAAAGTGATCCTGAGAAAATGAGGAAAAATAAACTAAAAAAGACCAAGAAAAAGACCGTCAAGTAGAGGAACCACTTGTGTCCTCTACTCCCCCATGGGTGGAATCCATTACAGAAAATATGAAGGGTATTACTAGGCATTTGCATACCCTAGAAACAGAAATAAAAAGTCTTTCTGATCACTTATGCGCTCTTGAGGGTAACTCACAGATACATTGGGAACTGCCAGCATTTGAAAAGAAAAATGGACAGAGGGTCCACCTGTCAGTAGATTTCAAAACAATAAAAAATCTCAAAGAGGCAGTAATGACTTATGGGCCCCAAGCTCCTTTCATGTTGAGTATGCTGGAGTCCCTTAACACCTTTAGCTTAACCCACTCAGACTGGAAAAGTCTATGTAAAGCAGCATTAAGCGGGGGGCAATTCTTGGTTTGGCGATCACAATTCCAAGAACTTTGTATAGAAACGGCTAAAAGAAACGCAGCTGCAGGGTTTGGAAACTATAATATAGACATGCTCACAGGAGAAGGGCAATTTGCAGACTTACAAGCTCAAAAAGATTATGACCCAGATGTATATGCTCAGATAAATGCAGCTGCCTTAGAGGCATGGAAAACTGTACAAGGACCTGGGGATCTACAAGGTAGCTTGCCAAAAGTGATTCAAGGACCTAATGAACCATATGATGATTTTGCTGATCGACTTTTGAGAACTGCAGGTAGTGTGTTTGCAGATGTTGATCAAACTATGCCATTAGTTGTTCAATTAGCATATGAAAATGCTAATAAATGCTGCCAGGAAGCCATCAGGCCATGGAGAAATAAAAAGGATCTTTTTGTATATATACAACTATGTAAAAATATAAATGACGCCTTTGTCACAGGAAATGTGATTGCAGCCTCAATGAGAGGTGCTTCCCCTCGAAATTTCACTAAGGCTAAACGTAGACATTATAATCAATCAGGATATTCCAGGCAAAATTATCATAATCAATCAGGCTATTCTAGGCAAAATCCCAAAAGAGAAATAAGACCAAAGCTCATACCGTGCCCCAGGCCGCTGCCCCAGGTGTAAAAAGGGAAATCATTGGGCCAATAAATGCCATTCAAAATTTGACATCCATGGAAATCCTTTGTTCAGGAATTCAAAAAACGGGGCACAGGGCCCAATACCCTGGGGCCCACAAATGTACGGGGCATTGGAGGAGGAGTATCCTCAAGCATCCACTCAGATGCTTCCCCGACACAATCCCTACTACCCATCCACTCCCTCGCCAGAGGAACAAGAGGAAATGCAGGATTAGACCTCTGTTCCACCGCCCAAATAGTGTTAACACCTGAAATGGGGGTTCAACTGATTCCCACAGGAGTCAGGGGACCTCTTCCCTCAGGGACTGTAGGACTTATTATCGGGCGAAGTCCTAAAAGCTTATTAGGTTTGCAAGTGACCCCAGGTGTAATAAACTCAGACTACAAAGGGGAAATAAAAATAATGCTTAGCTCACCCCAAAGTATAAGTTCTGTTAATCAAGGAGATAGAATTGCTCAGTTGCTTCTCCTTCCCAATTTACATAATTCATTTAAAATGAGTATGCCTCAAAAAGGGAACAATAGAGAATCTTGTTCCACTGACTCAGGACGCATGGCTTGCTGGGTTCGAGACTGTTCAAGGAGGCCTATGTGTAAAATAAAAATCCAAGGAATAGAAATGGAGGGATTAATAGATACTGGAGCTGACTCTTCCATTATTAATTTACGCCAATGGCCCAAGCACTGGCCTCTGCAAAAAGCTTACAAACCAGTTTAAGAGGCTTGGGATATAATAACCTCCCAGAAAAAAGTGTGGTAATTTTAAAATGGGAGGATGATGAAGGCCATAAAGGAACATTTCAGCCTTATGTTTTACCTAACCTACCGGTTACTTTATGGGGAAGAGATATTTTGCAACAAATGGGAGTACACCTTGCAACCAAACCTGCAGGTGTTAAATGTGAAAATCTACAGGGTAATCTTAACCATAAAAGAAATCATTATCAAAAAGTACAGAGTAATCTTAACCCTAAAAGTAATCATTATCATAAAGAAAAAGATATTTTTTTTCGGGGCCACTGAGAAAATAATTTTGAAAATACCATGGCTTTCTGATAAGCCAGTGTGGGTCCCTCAGTGGCCCCTATCTAAAGAGAAATTACAAGCGGCCCACCTACTAGTTCAGGAACAATTAGAAGCAGGACATATAGAACCTGCCACCTCTCCCTGGAATTCCCCCATATTTGTGATCAAGAAAAAGTCAGGAAAATGACGATTGTTACATGATCTTAGACAAATCAATAAAACCATGCAAGTTATGGGCCCTACTCAACCTGGACTTCCTAGTCCTGTAGCTATTCCAAAAAAAAATCCATCTCATTACTCTTGATATAAAGGATTTCTTCTTTTCTATTCCCCTACATCCTCTGGATGCCCCCAGGTTTGCTTTCTCAGTTCCTTCTATTAACAATAATGGCCCTGATCAGAGATATCAATGGAAGGTTTTACCACAGGGAATGGCTAATAGCCCCACCATATGCCAAATATATGTGGACAAGGCTATCCAACCCATTAAAAATAAATATCCAAACCTCATGTGTCTACATTACATGGATGATATTTTAGTGGCCCACCCTAATCAAAAAATCTTATTTAATATATTTAGTGACGTGGTAGAAAATTTAAAAAAATACAGATTATACATAGCAGATTATATACAGCAGAAGAAAAAGTTCAAACCAGATCTCCCATATCATATTTAGGATTTAAAATCATGGATACTTTTGTTAGACCCCAAAAATTTTTTAATAAATAAAGAACATTTGACCACCCTCAATGATTTCCAAAAACTACTGGGAGACATTAATTGGCTTGCCCTACACTAAACCTCACTACTGGCCAACAAAACCTTTATTTGACATTCTTCGCGGAGACCCTGATCCATCTTCATTGCGAACATTAACTCCTGATGCAAGGAAAGCTTTAAAGTTAGTAGAAAAAGCCATCGAAGGAGCTCACTGTGATAGATTTGATTTAACTCAACCGCTGATGTTGATTATTATTTCTTCACAATATACACCCACAGGAGTATTTTGGCAACAAGGGCCTTTATTATGGATACATTTGCCCGTCTCTTCTAAAAGTATAATTGAGTCTTATACCTCCATGGTGGCTAAACTTATTCTTCAAGGACTTAAGACTTCTACTAAAATATTTGGCATTCACCCTGCTACTATTATTACTCCCTATTCATCATCACAGATTGAATACTTATGCTTCAATGATAATGATTGGGCTATAGCTAAATGCTCTACTTCTGCAAATTTTGATAATCATCTTCCTAAGTCTCCTATATTATCTTTTTGTATTAATCATCCTATTATATTTCCACAGGTAATAAAAAATCAACCTATTCCTAAGGCATTTACTGTAGTTACAGATGGGTCCTCAAATGGTACTGCTACAGCAGTCACTAAAAAAGAAAATATGACTTACATAACTGCACACAAATCAGCTCAACTAGTGGAATTGGAAGCTGTGGTAAGAGCTCTGGAAAATTTTAGGGACCAGCCCGTAAACATTTTTTCAGATAGCCACTATATTGTACAAGCCGTCCCAAAATTAGAGTTAGCAGGACCAATAGCACCTCATACTCCAGCCTTTAAATTGTTTTATCAAATACAAAAACTTTTGTGGGCAAAAAAAACCCTCTATTTGTAGGCCATATTAGAGCACATACTAATTTGCCTGGTCCCC